>RJWM01003957.1:0-106897 GCA_004363535.1 Dasyprocta punctata
CAAGGAAAGAAAAAAAGGTCATACAGCCTTAGACTAATAGTTTGGTCCTTGGAGTTTTCTGGCTTATTTTCAAAAGGCGTTGGCACAATTTAAAATCAGTTTTTGTTTTTGACATTGCGTTTAGATGTTTTTGCTTTGTAAACATATTGGTGTTGTTTCTGTTACAGTTTATGCTGAGGGAATTTGAAGCACGCAGGCAGCAACATGAGCAGCTGAACGAGGCAGCTCAGGGCATCCTCACAGGCCAGGGAGATGTCTCTCCATCCACCAGCCAAATACAAAAAGAACTCCAGAGCATCAATCAGAAGTGGGTCGAACTAACTGACAAACTGAATTCCCGGTCCAGCCAAATTGACCAAGCTATTGTCAAAAGCACCCAGTACCAAGAATTGCTCCAAGACTTATCAGAGAAGGTGAAAGCAGTTGGACAGCGACTAAGTGGCCAGTCAGCCATCAGCACTCAACCTGAGGCTGTAAAGCAGCAATTGGAGGAGACCAGTGAGATTCGATCTGACTTGGAGCAACTTGACAGTGAGATTAAGGAGGCCCAGACACTGTGCAATGAACTCTCAGTGCTTATTGGTGAGCAGTACCTCAAGGACGAGCTCAAGAAGCGTTTGGAGACGGTCACCCTGCCACTCCAAGGACTAGAAGACCTTGCAGGTGAGTTGGAATGAGGAACACACTTCTGTCATTATCAGTGGCAAGAAGAAACAAAGAGTGGCTTAGTAGTAGTCTCAGGAATCTAGGATGACCCTTAAGTAGTTTATGGACTCAAAATTGTGTTGCCCAGACCCTTCTTCCAGTGACAGAGCTGCAGTGGTTGCTATACACTGAGCACTAGAAATATGTGAAGTTTCACACAGCACAGTCCTAGAGTTAAAAGCTCTACTACAAAGTTAGTCATCAGGTAAACTCATGCTTATAGATGTACTGCTGATGGAATTACACACACATTCATCAAATAAACCTTTTATTATTTTCTTTATATCAGTTTACGCTGGCTTAGAAGTACACAAGTCACTTTGAAAGGTTGATATGGGCATTGAATAAGATACAGTATTTGAAGGAGCATAGTTATATGCCTCTTTATGGTAGATTCTCATATACTCTCCACAAACATTTGTAATACCATACTCTGCCTTGATTAATTTCAGTTTCTTTTCTTTTCTTTTTCATTTTAGCTGATCGCATGAACAGACTCCAGGCAGCCCTTGCCAGTACCCAGCAGTTTCAGCAAATGTTTGATGAGCTAAGGACTTGGTTGGATGACAAACAAAGTCAGCAAGCAAAAAACCGCCCAATTTCTGCAAAATTGGAGCAGATACAGTCTCAGTTACAGGAGAATGAAGAGTTTCAAAAGAGCCTTAATCAGCACAGTGGTTCTTACGAGGTGATTGTGGCTGAGGGGGAATCTCTGCTGCTCTCTGTACCTCCTGGAGAAGAAAAAAAGACTTTACAAAACCAGATGGTTGAACTCAAAAGCCATTGGGAAGAACTTAGTAAAAAAACTGCTGATAGACAATCCAGACTCAAGGACTGCATGCAGAAAGCTCAGAAGTATCAGTGGCATGTGGAAGACCTTGTGCCATGGATACAAGATTGTAAGGCCAAGTTATCAGAGTTGCAAGTCACTTTGGACCCAGTGCAACTCGAGTCTGGTCTCCTGAGGTCAAAGGCTATGCTCAGTGAGGTGGAGAAGCGCCGCTCCTTGCTGGAAATACTGAATGGTGCTGCTGACATTCTGATCAATTCTTCAGAAACAGATGAGGATGATATTCGGGATGAGAAAGCTGGAATAAACCAGAATATGGATGCCATTACACTAGAGCTACAGGCCAAAACAGGGTTGCTCGAAGAAATGAGTCAGAGGCTCAAGGAGTTCCAGGAAAGCTTTAAGAATATTGAAAAGAAGGTGGAAGGAGCCAAACATCAACTTGAAATCTTTGATGCTCTGGGCTCTCAAGCCTGTAGCAACAAGAACCTGGAAAAGCTGAGGGCGCAACAGGAAGTGCTGCAGGCCCTGGAACCTCAGGTAGACTATCTCAGGAACTTCACTCAGGGGCTGGTAGAAGATGCCCCAGATGGATCTGATGCTTCCCAACTTCTGCATCAAGCTGAGGTTGCCCAGCAAGAGTTCCTAGAAGTGAAGCAAAGAGTGACCAGTGGTTGCATGACAATGGAAAACAAGCTGGAGGGCATTGGCCAGTTTCACTGCCGAGTCCGAGAGATGTTTTCTCAATTGGCAGACCTGGACGATGAGCTGGATGGCATGGGTGCTATTGGCAGAGACGCGGATAGCCTCCAGTCCCAGATTGAGGATGTGTGGCTGTTCCTTAACAAAATCCAAGCCCTCAAGTTTGACATAGAGGCCTCTGAAGCAGAGTGCCAGCAAATGCTGGAAGAAGAGGGGACTCTGGACTTGTTGGGTCTGAAGAGGGAGCTAGAAGCTCTGAACAAACAGTGCAGCAAACTGACAGAGAGGGGGAAAGCTCGCCAGGAACAGCTGGAGCTGACACTGGGCCGTGTAGAGGACTTCTACAGGAAATTGAAATCACTGAATGATGCGACCACTGCAGCAGAGGAAGGAGAGGCACTCCAGTGGGTAGTGGGGACTGAAGTAGATGTCATCAACCAACAATTAGCAGATTTTAAAGTAAGTCTTTCTGTCTCATGTGTATTTCTTTGCCATTACATTATATACTAGTTGAGCGTACATTTTCACTTTTCTCCTTGGTTTCCTTGTTCTCCTTTATCACCAAAGCAAACTATTGGAAAACTAAGCAGTTTCTTGGACTTCTGAGCAGACTGATTTGAGCATTTTTTGTTGTGGTTTATTTCTGAATTAAACATACAGAAAAAAATGCCTAAACCTTATCTCTTATGCAGAGAATCTCTTCTTATGATTTCTTGGGATTGCATGTTAGCTGGTTTGGTAACTACAGTGAAGATATCTTCAGGTGCTTGTTTTTCAGAATGAGCTATGAAAAGCCATAAAGATGGACACGGGCTCATCTTGTACAGTGTTAATTTTACATATTTCAGGGGGAAATTATTGATGTATTATGGAATAAAACATAAAATTCTCATGAATTATTAAATGAAGCATGCTTCAAATAAATGTCCCACTTTCAGCAAGCAGCTTAATAATACACCTCAGATGAGCCAGCTATGGTGATGTGTGCCTGCGGAGGCTGAGGCAGGAGGATTGTTGTGGATTTGAGACCAGCTTGGGCTACATAATGAGTTCAAGGCCAGCCTGCACTATATAGTGAGGCCCTGTCTTAAAAAAGAGAGAGAGAAAGAATACACCCCAGATGCTTCAAAAGTATAAATTCTTTGCATATAAGAGTTTGAGAAGTACTGTCTTAATTGCTAAAATATTTCAGTTCTTCACCTGCATCAGAATTTCCAGTGCTACAGTTTTGTGAGTCTGAATTAAAACAATGGGGGATGGTTAGATGACTGGAACCCAAAGCATAGATTTGCTAGTCAGACACTTTTCTGTTGGGTCTTGGCTCTCACTAAGTAAGCCCTTTTCCCAAAAGCTTCCTTTGTTGTAAATATCTGAAAGTGCCACCCTCTGCCTTCGTGCTTTTCAGAGTACATGGAATCAATTGGAAAGAGATATTTTGAGCACTTTTATTTCCATCACTAGTGTTAATAATTCCCACTCTACAAAGCTAATGCTTCTGCTATCAGAGTAAAATTCGTTCTCTCAAAGATGCTGCCTATCCGAATTTTTTTTTTTCCTTACCTGAATTCTTTGTGTTAGAAGCATGAATGGAAGCTGGGCATGTAGCATGTGCCTGTAATCCCAGCACTCTGGGCTGAGGCAAAAGGATTGTGAGTTCAAGCCCAGCTGGGCAAGTTAGTGACTTAGTGAAACCCTGTCTCAAAAGTTTAAAAAGGGATGGGGTTATAGCTCAGTGCAGAGGTCCTGGGTTCTATACCCAGTGCCAGTAGATGGACAGATAGATGGGTGAGTGGATGAATGGTTGGACAGACAGACAAAAGCATGGATGGAAAAGAGTGTTGATACTAGGTGAGAACCATATGGTCTTTAAAAAGGTCACAAAATGGTAACATGGTACACATAATCCAACTGCAGAGAGATGTCTGTTTCAGAATGGCCTTTCTAGGAGCTTAAGGGAATTCAGCGTTAGAGTAGGGTGTTGACTGAAGGCCCCCTTACCGTATTTGAAGGTAGTACAGTTTGGAGCAACAGAAATTATTGTGTTTGGATTTCTTTTCTTTTCTTTCTGAAGTGCCATCCATCCATCCGAGACAAGGTCTTGCTAAATTGCCCAGTTGGCTCATTTTGCAATCCTGCTTCAGCCTCACAGTTCTGGGATTATACGCATGTGCCACCAGGCACAGCTCTATCTGACATCAAAATAAAGCAAGGGTAGATGGAGAAAATTCAAGTTTATGAGCAGTTGTGTGTTCCACTTTGAAACACCATTACCTCCTTATTCTAAAAACAGGACAGCCTTTCCTGAGTCAGCTTGTGCATTTTCTTTGCTTTTCTATTGTCAGCTCCTTAACCAGAGAGACTCTGTTCTGTAAGTATGTATCTGTTATCCAACTCACCTGGAGATGATTACTTAAAATTTTAAGTGACAACTATGTGAATTTCTTAGAAAACTAAGGTTTATTCTTGTAGACTCCAAAATAGTTTACCTAACCAGATTCTAGTTTATGTGGGAATTATTTTAAATTTTATTTGCTTACTTTTCTCAATGCTATTTTGTACATACTGTTAAGTTTTTAAATTTTTGTGTGTTTTTTTCTGAGTGCAGGTTAATACTAAAAAAAGCTTACTGTTCTCTACTATGGGGATATTCTCAAAGATGTTAGAGACATTTGGGACTACTGTGCTTTAAATGTTTTATATTGCTGTGCAGTTTGAATGCTGTGTTGGAGTGCTTAGGGCCTGTCTGGTATGCCACTGGGTGGATTGCTGTGGATAGCTGTATAGGAGGGAATCATTTTGAGTTTTTCTCCCCCAACCACTGTGATATCAGGTATTACAATTAGATCTGTACCTTCAGGTTCAACCAACACAGACTGGTAATATTTAAGGGAGAAAACCAATAAAAAATAATACAAATTAAAAACAATATTGTATACTAACTGTTCATATGACATTTACATACTAGGTATCATAAATAAGCTAGACATGATTCAAAGTATATGGGGAGATGTAAATACCATGCCATTTTATACAAAGGATCTAAATATGTGTGGATTCTAAATATGGGAAGTCCTGGTACCAGTACCCCATGGGGGAGGCTGAGGCAGGAGGATCATTGTGAGTTTGAGACCAGCCTGGGCTACAAAGTGAGTTCAAGGCCAGCCTGAACTGCATAGTGAGACCCTGTCTTACAAAATAGGGCCGGGGATTTAGGTCAGCAGCGTAAGCACCTGCCTGGCAGGAGTGAGGTTGTGAGTTTGATCCCCGGTACAAAAAAAAAAAAAAAAACTGCCTTAGCTGTTAGCTAGAATACAAGGCAGAGCCCACAGGTGGGCATACACAGTGTCTGAGTTTGATAACAAGTCATCTTTTCCTTGGTTTCTAGAAATATTCTGAATTTTGATGTTGCCGGATGATTTTGAGAAATTACTGGGCAATCACTGTACTTTTTGTGTCCTAACACATGTTGCCTTGTGGCTGAGTTCAGTGGCAACTTAGTTTCTTATTACAGCCAACTCATTTCTTTGGTTTCTAAGAATAAGCCCCCTACCACATATATAAATATGAAGGCTGGGAGGAGACAGTCAGCTGGGCACTGGCACAGTGTGTTTATCTGCAGTGCGCTGGTGTTGGCAAGGCAGGCCTGAATCCAGAGTGGGAAGGTAGGAAGGAAGGGAATGCCCTGTTATAATCCACTCTTAAGGCAGTTTTAGTTACTATAAAATGATCAATGTCCCCTCAAGTTGGGCATGCACATCAGAAAGAAGCCCTGTTCCATCAGTCTACCTTGTAAAGAATTCAGAAGCTTTAGGGAGTTTTGCCTCCTCCCAGCAAAGGTCCTTGAGTAAGCGGGGAGGAGCACACTCCTGGTTGAGCTCATGCTGAGCTCATGGGAAGTGGAAACAATGAGAAAGGAAAAACTCTTGTCCGTTCCACAGCCTGTTATAGGCTGCATAGAGGGAAGATCTTTTTGGACCCATTTTAAGGCCTGAGTCATTTTCATGATAGGAGTTTTATATTCCTGGGTTAATGTGCTGTAGTCCAGCAGTAGACCAGATTCAGAAATTACGACCCTGCCTTCAGATTCAAATTATTTTTAATAATGAAATAAAAGCAGATGAAGATAAATATTTAAGGCAGCATTAGCTTAAGTTTTTTAGCTCTTTTCTTTCATTAATGAGCTCATACTGTCAACACATCATGTGCATAAGAAGAGAATATGAATCCAGAACAGAACCACAGGCTCTACTTTGACCTGACTAACTCCACTGGGAGTAGTTGTAATGGACAGATCAGTCAAGTCTGTGGCGAGCCTCCAGGCTTACTGGGACTGTGCAATAATGTTAAAAAATCTGTGCCACAGCAGTTAGTCTGCGGGAAAAATTATTTCTTCCTTAAAAAAAACATGGAGCAATTAAAAGTTATTATTCCTAGGAGAAGTTTTCTTTCCCTCAGGTACCAGTGAATATAGAATCTGGTCAGCCAGGAGGACCTATTGGATGGGATTGGAAGAGAGTCTTTTCTGCTGGGAGCAGTCAAAGTCCCCAGCCTTCCTGAGTCAAGACCTTTACTGAGTTCAGCTGTCTTTTGGAAGTAGAGAGGAAGAAGCCTTTCCAGAAATCGTAATGAGAATATTGAGGATGTTTTCAGAAATTTGGGAGGAAAAGCCTGGCTAATCTCTTCAGGAAATTCTATTTTCCTGAACAAGAGTCTCTGATTATTGAGAAAAAGGAATTGCATGTGCCTCACAGGAGACTTAGGAGAAAGAAGGAACCTTTTTCTTTTTCTTTTCTCTCTCTCTCTCTCTCTCTCTCTTTTTTTTAGGAGGAAACTTTTTATCACTGAAACTTGAGCCAAAGAATTCCCCCAGTGTGGGGGAAGAGTAGAAAAAGTAAAAATTCGGTTTTTTTTTAAGTCCAATGCTAACAAGAGGCTTTCCTCATTTTGAAATTCCCTGTGGGAGTTTTACTTGTCAAGAATTGACATTTTGAGTCTTAACTCTGTCCCTCCCTTGTATGTGTGCTCTGCCACAAGAACCATGCTGATCTCTCAGGTAGAAAGCACGTGGTGGTTTTGACATCGTGCTGACTCATTTGCTCTGTGTTCATGAGTGTGATCCAGTGTGAATTCGTACTTCACATTCAACCTCTTGATGACAAGAAACCACAGTGGGGAAAATGGAAACTCTTTAGGCTCTGTGTGTTTCTCACAGTCATGCACTTCATTCACCTAATGGTGTATCTGAAGCATCCAAAACAAACTTTTCCTTTCTTATCTTTGGCTGAGCTGGAGGATTGTAGGCACAGCAGCAGGCTTCCTTCCCTGTGGCACTTCTCACTCAGACTGATCAGGGTTCAGGATCAGGTACTCAGTACATTTGCAGCTTCTGACTGGGAGAACTACATTTCCTACCATAAAATCAGAACAAG
This sequence comes from Dasyprocta punctata, assembly GCA_004363535.1. Taxonomy (NCBI): domain Eukaryota; kingdom Metazoa; phylum Chordata; class Mammalia; order Rodentia; family Dasyproctidae; genus Dasyprocta; species Dasyprocta punctata. The sequence continues at coordinate 7,627 of RJWM01003957.1, forward strand.
GAAGTCCTTTATTGAAACCCTTTTATTCAATTTTTGCCTCATGGCAGGCAAGCTTAGGTTGTCCCATCAGTACATGTGAAAACTTTTGGAAGACAGGGCCCAGCATGAAGCTCAAAGACTGCCAGTGTGCACTTAAATGCTTGTTCTTCCCTTTCAAATGATTACAAAAGCAGTATCAGCCAATCTGCAGTTTTGCCAGTTACCATACCCTGAGATGAGAGTGAGTATGCTCACTAGAGGACAAATCAAACTAGGTCAGTATTATCAACCTGCCCTGGGAGAGAAGGGAAAGCAATCTTGGTGAACCTGTTATAGAGAACCCTTTTCCGTCTTTATCACAGTCCGGGAAAGTTTATAATTATAATCCCAAGGAGATGTTATTGTAATTTTGATCAGCTAATCCCAATCTACCACTTGGAGTGCAACTCATGGCCGGAAGAAAGACACTGAGATGTATATACAGTTGTGGGGAGTCAAGGGGTCCTAAGTCCAGCCAAAATGGTGGCTTACTGGAACAAAGACCTTGACCCAGAGCCCTTCCCAGGTTTTATTAATTCTCCATGAGGGGAGTGGCTTGGGGATGAATGACAGTGAGAGTGGTGGGAAATATATGACTGTCATGACTACCATGAGCTGGGCTAGGTAGGAGGTCTGAGTTCACCTCTGCGATAAGCAGAGGCCAAGAAATGTAGAGAGAGCAATCTGTATAACAACTGGTACAATAGCTAATAATTTGGAGTCAGTGCTTTAGTTTTGATGTACAATCCTTTTTGCCCTGGGAAGTCATAGCCTCTTTTTCGAGGCTGGGTCCCAGCCGATGGTGTGGAGCATGGCTCTCTATCTTTTCCGGCACAACCATGTATTTGGGGAGTCACTGAGTGGGTTAACACTGACCTGTGCTTTGCTTTAGAGATTACACATCAGCTCCTCAGCAGATGTAATATACGTTGCTTAAAGCCAGCTGAAGGGACAAAGAAATAACCTAGCCAGCTATGTACATATCAATACAAGGAGATAAGGCCAAATGTATCCAAAATGGAGATAGTTGCTTCTCTTTTCAAGGAGAGTCAAGGAGAGTCATGTCTGTGGTTCCCCACAACCTGTCACTTGGAGTTTTAGGCATACTCAATCCCAGCCTTATGCTGACCCTCCGCCTGTCTTGTTTTGTTTCTTTGTTAAACAAAGCACTGCTAATAAAAATAGGATCCAAAGAAGTAAAGAAAATATCCTAGAACTGAATTTCTCAACTTCAATACTACTGACATTTGGGTTGGGCTGTTTTTTGTTATAGTGAGCTGTCTTTTGCATTGTAAGTAGGATGTTTAGCAGCATCTCTGGCCTGTAACTACTGGAAATAGCTTCAAAAATATCTCCAGACATTGCCAAATGTCCCTTGAAAGGCAGAATCACTCTCTGGAGAACCACTGCCCTAGAAGGAAATTGCCACCAGTGCGCTATGTGATTCAGTTGGGTACTAAGGGATTAAACTAAATATTTATATAGCAAACAGCCACCTAATAATCTGATTATGACTATGCAGTAGCAACAGTGATCTCTAAATCAGCCTTCCTTTAGGCCAGCCCCTGGATTCTTTATTGTAGCTGGTGTTAATCTGTGGCTAGTTTTAAGTCTAGTCACTTTCCCTGGCATGTGAAATTTGCCTACAGTTGTTGATGCAGGTGTTTGGCTGATGATACATTTCTGAAGAGAAGAGGAACTTCCTCTGTGGAATTACTTCAAGGAGCTTCCTTGTTCTGTGCCTTTAAGTAGAACTACAGTATGTCAGTTGTTCTCTGCAGCCAACCTAGAGTGTGACTGCTGATATTTATAACCCTTTTGTGACCACCCCCCCCACCAAAGAATTCCAATGCTGTGTAATAATCCTTTCCACCCCCACTATACCAACTGGATGGAGGGAAGGCAAAGGAGGCTTTGAGGCCTTTAAGTTTGTTTCATATTGAACCTTTTCCAGCTCTCCTTTAAAACATTGCCACTTTATATTTTAAATATAAGCATCAGAAGAAAAACCCGAGGCTTGCAGCCGTTACATCATCTTAAAGAAGTCTCATGCCTCAGTGAAGGTAGTAAAACAAAATGGAAAGTCCTGAAGAAAACAGTGATAGATTTCATAAAAATCTGTCTGGAGATTTTGATAGCAAAGAGAGATTTTAAAGCAACAAGCAAATATATCTTCAACCAAAGAGAAGGACTAAGCAGTTTGATTTGAGTTTACTGAAATTCTTCACATACAGTATCACCACCTAGCATTCAAAACTAAAATTCATCATATGATTTTATATAAGAAGGAAGAAAAATCTGTTTCCAGGAAAACTAGGATGTACCCTATATAGTATTCTTATTTATTATTGAGCATTTGATTAATGAATATGATTGAGATCAGCACAGATTTGTAGAGCTACACTGTTGCTTGTTGTGTCTTCAAGTGTATGATAGATGGTCTCAGCCTGGCCCTGGAGCTATGGAAAAATAATCTAAAGCTGAAGCTACATGTCTGTAGTTCCAACTGCTCGGGAGGCTGAGGAAGGAGGATCACTTAAGCCCAAAAGTTTGAGACTAGTTTGGACAACATAGTGAAACCTCATCACACAAAGAAGAAAAGCATCCTGGGCTCTTTTTTTTTTTTTTTCCTTTGAGTATTAGAGATTGTACCAAGGGGCTTGTACATACTAGGCAGGCATTCTACCACTTACCTACATCCCTATGCCCTTTATTAATTTCTGTTTTGAGACACGGTCTTGCTGATTTGCCCAGGCTGGCCTTGACCTTGTGCTCCTCCTAGAATTTACAGATGGATGCTGCCATGCCACGATTATCTTGAGCATTTTCAGAGTAGCTGACTAATGCATAAACTGTAATCTTTGAACCTCTAGGAAGTGTGATGAGTAGCTCAGAAGGGCCCTTGATTGTTACAGTTCGTTACTGTACCAGGGAAAAAACAAGTCCCACAGGCAATTGAATCAGGTCACTGCACCAAAGCATCACTGTCCCAAACAGTTTTCTCCTGCCAAATGGATTCTTCCCAAGCCTCAGCTGTCCTAGTTGGGAAAATGTAGCTATGAGAAGAATGTACTTCCTCCACACCTTCCTTAAGACTTTGCTACAACTTTGTTTTTTTCAGATATGAGTCTCTGGTATTGTCTGTGTAAGATTAATAGGGCACATTTATTCCCAGGCCCTCCCTCACAAGCTATTTTCCTGCCACTAGTACTATTTCCAATATATTTTAGTCTATTTCTTCAGAAGTTTAGGGATCCAAGGAATGAGAGCAAGTGCTACATGGTGATGCTTTGTGAATATTTTTGTGCAGATTAGAAGAAAAGGGCTCCATAGCCCTTTCAGCCCATCCTGAGTCCGAGCTCTGTGCCAGCACTTGGGTGGGTGCTGAGGTCTTAAGGTGGTCTTCAGTTAACAATGGGGAATACATACAAAGAATTGCAGTAGTAGTAGAATAGTGCTAAGTACAGCAGGAAAGACCTGAATCTGCGTGATCTCTAATGACCCCTCTGTAAATCTGACATTTAAAGCCCAATTTACAGATCAGAAAATTGAGACTTGAAGAGGTTAGAAACAGTTTGTTCAAATCACATAGGAAGTAAACATTCAAGTTTGGATTGGTTTATAGTTATTTTCACGAGTGAAGCTGTTTACTACTAGCTTTTAGTGAGTGCTGCTAAACATCCTGTAGTGCAGAAAATAGCCCCTTACAGTGAAAAATTGTTTAGCCCTCTTGTAGAAAGATAGGGGATTTGGTTTTTGCCTTCCTCCAGTTTCCATGACAAGAAATAGTTAACTGACGAAATGGTTTCAGAATGCTGCGTAGTAAAACTTTTTTGGTTTTCCTTCCCCTTTTAAAAATTAGTTAAGAAATAATTGCCTTTGAGAATGACTTACACAGATTTCTTGGATAATGTCAGGAGTTGGTGAACTAATTTGAGTCAGTAGCTAAAGAATTCTCTCCATGCATGACCAGTCCCCACCCCAGCCTGCCGCAAGGTTCCTGCTGTGGAAATCAGCTGTGTGTCACAAACTACTTCCTGTAGGGTGTGTTGTGGCATGGCATCAGCCCCTGCACCAGCTGAGAGTACTGATCTCAGTGTGATTTTATTATACTCTGTCTCTTTTGAGCCTGGCTGTCTGGAACAAAGAACCCTCTGTGAGGAAGGTAGAGAGCTGGTGTTATTGGACGGCCAGCGTGTATGCACATGGTTCCCACGGAAAAAGCAGACATAAATTATTCTGTAGCCTTTTAAAACTTAGGTCTCCAAGGTGGATATCCTGTATTCAGTCTTTCTGGTAGTGCTTATCTTTCCCACTGATAATGCAGGAACCATCTGATCTGATGAATTAAATAGTGGCATCTTTCAGAACTGATTCATTTCTGTCCCTAGTCTTTTCCTTTTCCAGCCTTGGGCTGCATGTTTGATCCCTGCTATCTTTCCAACCTTGTTTCCTATATAGACCATCCTCCCTCTCCACTTACCCTACTCCTCCTACATTTTATCTATTTGATTTCTACCCATGTCTGAAGGTACAGCTCAGTCCCATCTCTTTACAAAGCTTTTCTGATTATCCCAGCTCACTAATTCGCCTAATCACCTAAATCACTTAATATGTGCAGTTCTTTTAGCCTTTATTTCAAATTGCCTAATTTTGGTACTGTCCAGTCATGTATATTTGTCTGTGTCTCACCTTGATCCATTTGTGTGTGTGTGTGTGTTTTGCCTCTAAGAATAGATAGCATATTTGGAGACTAGTGAATATTTGACAGTTTTGCTTGTTTGTTTCTTTGTTTCCTGAGCTGGGGATGGAGCTGAGGTTCCTGTGCATGCTAGGCAACTACTCTACCACTAAGCTACATCTCCAGCTGCAATATTTCACTGATTGGATAAATGATCTTTTTTTTTTTTTTTTTTTTTTGAGACAGAGTCTTGCTATGTAGTTCAGTCTAGCTTTGAACTCACTGGGTAGCCCAGGCTGGCCTCAAAGTCACAGCAATCCTCTTGCCTCCACCTTCTGAGTTGCTAGGATTATAGGCATGTGCCACCACACTTGGCAGGATCTTTATTTTTTGTAAGGATTCAAAATGCTATCTGCTTTGTAAGACTTGAGTTATATCCTTTTGTGTCCCTGACTTACGAATGAGTTCTGTTCTGGGAGAACATTCATACGTCAGATTCATTTGTAATCTAAGAGTTTTAAATAAGACACGTGCAAGTCTTACACAGTACACCTGTGAAAGTCTGCGACTCAAATGTTCACAAGTCAGGAACTAATTGCATAATTTTCACCAGGTTTCCTCACCTCCCCTCTCTCTAGACTCCTCCTTTTCTAGTAGTTAGTGTCTCATTTAATAGTTAGCAGAGTCTCATTTTAGTGTTAGCCCAAACAAAGCAAAACTATGAAACTTGATACTTCATGTATAATTGAAGAAAGCCAGATTCTGATACTGTTTTGTAATTACTTACCACTTTAGAGCCATAGTCATTTACTCAGTTAGTTGACACGGTTGACAGTTAACAAGATTTCTCATGCTTCATTCAATGTAGTATAGTGAAAAAGATAAAGAATCCAAGTTTTAAGTCAGAAATACCCAAATCTGTTGGCCATTAGAGAAATGTAAATTGAAACAACATTGAAATAACATCTCACAGAAAGAATGGCTATCATCAAGAAATCAAATAACAAATACTGGCAAGGCTAAAGGGAAAAAGGAATCCTTCTACATTGCTGAGGAATGTAAACTAGTACCTTACAATAGAGATCAGTATGGAGATTCCTTAAAAAACTAAAAATTGAAATTCCATTTGACCCAGCTATTTCCTTTCTAGCTATCTGTCCAAAAAAGTTAAAAGTCATTATATTACAATGTTACATACATACCCATGTTGATAGCACAATTCATAATAGTTAAATCCTGTAATGAATAAAGAAAATGTGATATATATACACAATGGAGTACTACTCTTCCATAAAGAAGGATAAACTTGAGGCATTCGAAACAATAATGATGCACCTTAAGATCATAATATTATATGAAATAAATCAGACACACAAGTTTAAATATCACATGGTTTCTCTTATATGAGAAACTCAAACTATAAAGAGCAAAATAAAAGATAATAGGAAGTAGGGAGATTTTTTTCAAATGGGAAGAAGAACAGAAGGTGGGAGGAGAGGGAGAGATAAAAGGAAAAAAGAATGAAATAAAATAGAATTAAAGAAAAAAATGGAAATAGAGGTTTTGCAAACAAAGGAGAACAAGAGTTGGAAGAGCAGGAAAGAATGGGAGGGAGTGGGGACAAAAACAATTAAGATGTGTTATGTAGATGTAGAAACTCTAGCTATAAATGTCATGTATTGCAAACATGTACTAATAAAAAATATTTAAATTTTAAAAAGGAAATGCCCAGTTTTGAATCTTGGTACTATCATTTATAGGCTCAGTGACTTTGGGGAAAATTACTTAAACTTTTTATATCCTGGTTACTTCAACTATAAAGTGTAAAAAATGATAAATAATACTCTTACAATTTTTGTGAATTCAATGAAGTTATATAGATAAAAGAAAATAGGCTTATATTTGGTGCTCAATAAGTATAGTATCCTTTTTTTAAAAAAAGAAAAGTTGCTGGAGGTTTAGATCAGCAGCACAAGCACCTGTGTGGCAAGTTTGAGGTCATGATTTTGATCCCAGGTACTAAAAAAAAGAAAAAAGAAAAGTTTATCAAGACATAAAAACTGGAACATTGTAAAATCTTTTTTTTTTCTTTTCTTTTGGTATTAAGGATTGAACACAGTCTTCACACTGAGATACATCCCCATGCCTTTATTTTATATGTATTCACTTATTTTTATTTTTATTTTTTTGGTACTGAGAAACAAACTCACAACATTGCACTTGCCAAGCAGGCACTTATGCTGCTGAGCTATGTCCCTGGCCCTCACTTATTTTTATTTTGAAACATGGGTTTTGAAAAGTTGCGGAGGCTGAATTTGAATTTTCTGTCCTCCTTCCTCAGCCTAGCAGAGTGCTGGGATTGTAAGCATGTACCACCATGCCCAGCTATAAAATCTTTTTAATAAGAACAGTTATCTCCTTTTGTGTTTTGGGATGATCATTCTTCAGAAGATGGGATCTAAGTCCCAGAACTTGATTAGATTAGGTCTTTTTCTTCTTGGAAAAATGAAAATTATGAACATAAAATAAAATTAGTCTGTGGCAGCAGTGAAACAAGTGAATAGACAGACAGCATTCCTAAGCTTTTGTTTTGTTTCATTTTGTTTTGTTTTGTGAAAATAACTGTAGGGGTTATTTCTGACTGAAACAGTACATAGGCAGGTTTAGGTGATGAATCCTTAATAGAACTTCAAATGTATTTTGTGTGCACATGTATATTTATTTATTCATTAATTCATGAAAGTAGTCATTCCTGTTAGAAGCCCAGAGACAGCAAATTTTTCTAAGACCAGTTTGGCCTTGGCTTGTGTCTGTACAAATCAATATTATTTTCAAATCATTAACCAGAACTGACCAGAAGACATTGCCAGCTCTGTGATACCCTCCACCCCCAGCCACTCAGTTACCCATCAGATCAGCTTTAATGATCTCAGGGTCCTCACTTGCCATATAATGGCAACTACCATATCAGCATCTTTAGGAGAGACACCTCTTAATATTAATCAGTCTTTAATAAAACATTTGAGCTATAAGGGAAAAATATCAGCTTAGTTTCAGAGGCAGTCTGTTTAAACCCAGATAATTCATCCCTCTGCCAAGTTCAAATTGAGACGTTTTACAGAAAGTCTTTAATTATTTACAATTTCAGCAAATATATGTTTATAATATTTAGTCATGTGTATGAGTCAAGGAAAGAAGACAGAATTCAAAGAAACTGAACTGACATGTTTTCTCATAGTTGAATTCATTGTGTCCATTCAAGTGAGCCATTTTATCTCTATCACTTTGCTGTTCATTCCCCAAAGATGACCTCTGTTTTTAGCCTCATTCTTTAAACTCAAATCCAAGTTGTCTGTCTATGATCAATGTTAAGAACTGCTTTTGCTTTACTAACAAGATGAGTCAGTTTTCAAAAACTGTGCATTTTTCTGTATTTTGAGAGAGGACTCCTGCAGCAAGATTCCTTAGAGATTCAACCTAGGGAATGTGTTTTACACAAGCTTCTTTGTGATGGTCATGCCCCACTGAAAGCAGAAAGACTACTTCAGTTGACCCCAGGGAAAAGTTCACACCCTCACTTTTTCAGCAGAGCCTCCTGAACTTCCAAGCCAGGTCAGAGCCCATGACCCCTGTCTTACAGAACTGTTTGCTTTTCTTTCAGAGTACTGTTATGCAGTTGAAAGGAAGTAAATGTCTCCTCTACTAAAACATAGGCTCCTCATCACTTTGTCTTAGTACCTGACATAGATTGGGGCACATAGTAGATCCCAATTAATATTTGTTAAACAAATGAAAAAGTCAAGGATACAACCTTGTAGGCAGGAGTGGTGGTGCATGCCTATATTCCCAGCCCTCAGGGATGCTAAGGCAGGAAGAAGACAAGTTCAAACCCAGCCTCATTTTCACTATCTTCAGACAAGTACATTTTACCACTCTACTACTCTAAAGTTCATTTATCAGTTAAAGTTTGGGTTTTTGTTTGTTTTAAATAAGACAAATGGCAGTTCCACTTTCTTAGAAAACTTTTCACACATCACAAACTACACACACACACACATGCCCATATGTTTCAGTTAACTAAATATTGATGTAGTATGGTTTTCTGAATAAAGCATAAATTCTTTGGCCTGGCACCCTTGATAAACTAGCTTTGAGCTACTTTCCATTCTGACCTCCCATGTTTTCCTTTTATACTCTGTCTACTTAAGCCATGCTGAACTAGAACTTGCTTCTTTAAGGACCTTGCTTTACCTTTTTTCCCCCAGAGTTTTTACTTTTTTCCAAATTAAATATAGCTGGGGGTATAGTTGAGTGGCATAGCACCTGCCTGGTAAACATGAGGTCCTTGTACCAAAAAAAAAAAAAAAACCCAAAACAAAACATATATATGGTTGGCAAATAAAATCACATGTATCTAAGTTATACAATGTCATTTTTTTAGATACTGTGCATATCTGTTGTGAAATGATTGCTATACTCTAATTATTCATTGTATTACAGCAGTTAATTTCCTAGATTAGAAACATTTTATAATAGCACAAGTCAAAAAATATTTTTAAACAGAAAGAAAAAATTTGCTTAACATCTCAGATTAAGTGAACATCATTCTGGCCAATTTCTTGATTATCCATATGTTAATACATTTTTGAAAATTAAAGTTTAGCAATACTATATATACTATTTTATAACCTGCAATTTGACTTAACAGTGTAGTGGACATCTTTTTACCTCAGTAAAATCGTGTCAACATTGTGCTGGTTTAATAATATAATTAATAACTTTGTAATTCTCCCATTGTCCTCTCATATGCCCCTTAGCCCTCTTATCTTTCTCTAATAATAGTATTCCTTCTACTTTCATCTCACCCTTTTTAGATTCTACATATTAAGGAAAACATATGATACTTGCCTTTTTTGGGTCTGGCTTATTTGCTTAGCATGATGCTCTCCAGTCCCATCCATTTTCTTCCAGATCTTTTCATATCTTGGCTACTGTGAATTGTGTCTTCATAAACATGAGTGTGCACCTATCCCTATAGTATCCTGACTTTAATTCTTCCAGGTATATATTCAGGAGTGGTGTAGCTGGCTCATATGGTAATTCCATATTTAGTCTTTTGAGGGTCCTCCACACTGATTTCCATAGTGGCTTTGCTAATTTACATTCCTACCAACAGTGCTTTTCTGACTCTAGCTCTTCACTTAGAAGTACATGGGTCACAATCTCTGTTTTTCTAAGTGCTGATGAATAATTGTAGTTCCCCATGAAGCCTTTCCTGATTTCTCCTGCTTCCTGCCTCCCTCGTACCCTTCTGTCAGATCTTTTCTCACTTGCAAAACCCCATGCTTTTGTCATTACCACTGTCTTGGTAACCATTAATCTTAAAAGAGGAAATACTACACCGTCTTTTGGGAAGTCTACAAGCTGGAAAGGGTTTACAAGGGTCATGAGAGTTCCTGTAGAGTATATGGAAAGTTTCCCATGGGTTTGGGAACACGTGGGAGCTCAAATAGCATCAAAATCCTTAGTTTCACATTTAAAACAAGTTCCACATCTTTGCTGTGTTGCTTTATGAGCTACTCTGTAGCCATCTTTATAGTAATAAAAGCACCAAAAGATTGTAGTGACTGATGCCTAACAGGCACAGACTAATACTGTGGAGTTTCCACTTGCCACTAAATAATGCTTGGACAGTCAGGATGTCCTAACGTGTAAGGTGAAAGGCATTCTGTGGATTTAAAATGAGCAAGATCTACCATATCCTATTTTGAAGTGAAGTCTTCATAAGAGAGAGCCCCTACCAAGATGGATTTTAAAATCTAAGGGGATTGGGTGTGAGGTCTCTAGTGGACTGCTAGTTCAGATCTAGAGCAGACAAAGGCAAAGTGCCAGGCCCAAAACTTGGAAAGGGAGCTGTTTTAGGGTGTGAGGAGACTCCACCCAGCTGCCTTTAATTAAGAAGACAGCAGGAATGAACTAAAGGGCCTGGAAGGGCTAGTACTGTTCTTCTAAGTTAGGTTCACTGAAGAAAAACCTGACATCAAATTCTGGTCTTAGGAATTTCTAAATAAGTAGCAAATTCTTTAAGCTGTGTGATCAACTAACTGGGAAATAATTTGAAATTTTGTTTGAGTGCCTTTATTTGTGGTTTCAGGGGTGGGGTAGGCATCTGCACAAGTACTCTGAAGCTCCCTGTATCTTTTAAAAAGTTTACACACCACATGTAAAATGAACAGATGCTTTTTTTTTTTTTTTTTTTGGTTATAGCTATCAGAGCAACAAGAGGCTGAAAGCTGTATCAGGCATTTATTTCAGTCACTGAGATGGCTATTGGCAAAGTTCCACATACCAAAACTAAGGAGAAACTCATGAACAAAACAAAACAAAGAGACATGGAGGAGAGACCTTGTACATCCTCTCTTGACTTTTTTCTAAACATATACTGATGATTTAAAAAAAAAAAAAGCAAAATACTCAGGAAGAATTCTTTGACTTTTGAGTTTTTGGAGGTTTCTGGAAGGGGGATTGGCAGACTGTATGTAATCTTTTCTATAGGCTACGCTTAATCTTTTAGAGAGTTTCTTGGTAATATTTTCTTAATACCTTAATTAGGGAGTGACTAAAACTGAAAAGTAATTCAAGCCTGAACTTCAGAGTTGCTGGAATGGTGTGTTTGTTTATATAGTACATTGATGAGCGTAAAATAAGGTGGATAGATATGAGGAGGGAATAACTAAGAAATGGCTGAATTGATTGGCACCTGAGTTGGTGAGAAAACAGGAAAGGAATTTCTGGCCATGAAGTTTGTGATTCCACATCAAGATCATTCTTTATAATAGAATAACCACCCACTCCTAGTCCAGAGCCAGAATTCCTCAGATTCCTCCAACCAGAGGGGCCTTGGCATGCTAAACAGACTGTTATGATATCCGAACACTTTTAAGTAGATGTATTTGGCCAGCGAGATTTGCTAGTGAAATTGATCTTGCCTTTCCTGGGTTTTTCTAGTTGTACTGAATAATTAAAAGAAAATTAAAACCCAGTTCCTTGAACTGTTAAGTATTAGATCTGTAAGCTGATCAGTCCTTAGGATCACAGTGTGTGCCCAGCATTAGAAGGAACCTTAAAATATCCTGAAGAAATTGTGGAGGATTTGTAAATCTGTTTCCCCAGATCTCTACCAAGTGATTGCTTGAATTTCTGATCAGACACCTCCAAGAAAAGTCTCCCCTTCCGGGGACACCCTATTCTTTGAATAGCTGTGAGAAAGCTCTTTGTTGGTTTAAAAACCTACCCTTGGATCTTAATGTACCAGTTTAAGAAGACATTCAAAAAACATTTCCTTCCTCCTACGTTTCAGCTCTTCAGACATTTCATGTTGATCACATCTCCTGCAACCTGCTCTAGTCAAGTATTCATACTGCTTTCTACTACATGTTCTTCAAGGAACAAGGTTTCTAGTGTCTTATAGGTCCAAGAGGACACAGGATCTGGAAAGTGTCTTTAAAAGTTTTACAATTAATAGTAAGACTAGGCCAGGCGTGGTGGCACACACCTGTAATCCCAGCACTCAGCAGGCTGAGGCAGTATCACCCTGAGTTCAAGGACAGCCTAAACTGCATAGTGAAACCCTGTCTCAAAGACCCCAAAAAAAAAAAAAAAAAAAAAAACTAGAAAGAGGACCCCATCTAGTCTGTCTCCCCACCCTCTTTCAGTTTATGGATGGGGAGTCTTTTGTCTTTGAGTAGGTACAATTGATCAGCAGTATATTTTGAAGTGAGAAATGAAATGTAAAATATTTTGCCAGAAAAGGTCTCTTATTTGCTTAATTGTTATCACAGGCTTCAGCCTGCTTTTGACTTTTGCTGACAACCTTGCTGGCTCTCCAAGTAAGCCTTGGTCTCAGCTCAAGATTTCACTGCCAGATCTCCACACACCAACTTCATTTACTGTTTGTATAAAGAGTAGAAATAACTTTTCCGTAAGTTTTAACATCTATATTGACCACATAGTCCAACTGGGATTCAGATATTTTAATAATTTTTTTCAAGACAGGGTGCATGCAGTCTGGCCTCCAATTCACAGTGATCCTCCTGCCTCACACCTGGCTACCACACCTGGCCAGTATACTTTCTTTTCCTTCATAAAATCAGAGAACGATCATCACAAAGACAGCAGAATATGTTATGCATCTTCAGAGATGCAGCTTCCTCTGGTGGACAGTCTGCTGGGGTGCCCATTGCACTTTCTATTAACAGGCGCAGATGACTGGATGGTTTTTTTTTTTTAAAGCCAAGAGACTGTGGATGGGATCGTGCGAGACTTTTCTCTAATATTTTCTTCTTTGAGACTTAAAAATACAGACACATGCTTTTCATCTGGCCCAAAGGAGGCTCAGGTTTCTTGGCTGTGTGTACCAAAAAGGCGCTCAGGTGTTTGGGCTGGGCATGGGGCACTGCTGCGGGCCTCTCGACCACTCCCTCCACCCTTTCCCTGTCACTGACACTTTAGAGCTCTGTGGGCGAAGTCGTTGGGGAGAATGTGCCAAGACCTGACAATATACTTGAGAAGGTAGTGTGCCTAGAGTTTATCCAGTAACTCAGTCTCCGAGCGTGCCCAAATTCCTAGGGACACCAGGAAAGTGCTGGGTTTATGGTGGGTGGAGCGTTCGGCCCGGCGTGGAGCGCGCTAAAGGTGACATTGCAGAGACTGGGGACAGCCTCTGGCGGCAGAGCTGGAGCCAAGCGCGAAGACGGTAGCCCACCCCGGCCCGGCGCGACCCGGCCGGCAGATGGGGCCCGGAGTGGCCCTCGCCAGAACCGGCCGTCTGGGGGAGGTGGGGGGGCCCCTTCTGCGTTCGCCCGCCCTGGGGCTGGGCTGGGAGCCAGGCCGGTTGGAACGAGGCAGGGGCGGCGGGGGCCGGGCCAGTGGGAGGAGGGCGGGGCTTTCCTTTGTCAGGGGATTTGCGCGGCGCGGCAGAGACTCGCGCTGGTGCGCTGGTGCGGCTCCCCTCGGCTCGCTCTCTGCGGGGCGGGGCTTCCCCTCCTGCGCCTGGGAGCGGGGGGCGTGGGCTTTGGGAGCCGAATGGAAGGCGCCCAGAGCCCTGAGCCCCGCAGAAGCCCCTCCTTTCGCGCCTCGGCCTCCAATCCCCGCCGCCTCCTCCTCTCCCCGGGCCGCTGTGGCCTCGGCCCCGGGCCCGGCCCCGCCCTCGCCCTCCCTCCCTTCCCCTCCCCTCGGCTCTGCGCTCCGCGCGCTCCCGGGCTTCCAGGGGGGCTGCCCAGGCGGGGCGCCGGCGGCGGCGGCGGCGGCGGCGGCGCGGGAAGGGGGCGGAGAGCCGCCCGCCAGCCAAGCACTTCCAGCGAGCGGCGAGGAGCTGGCCGCGCTGCGCGAGGGAGGAGGGCTCGCTCCCCGCCCGGCCCGAGAGGAGCCTTTTGTTCCCAGCCAGAAGTTTGCATGCCGGGACCGTGACAGCTGCGGGCAGGGAGGACGGCGGGGCCGCGGGACCCGCGGCGCAGTGGAGAATAGAGGCGGCTGCTTATCATGCAGCCCACGGCGCGGCGGCTGCGGGCCGGGGACTGGCGGCGGCGGGGTAGGCGGCGCCCACAGCACACGGGACTCAGCTGCCCGAGGGACAAACTAACTTCCTGAGCGCGGGACCCGAGGCCGGCGCGACCAGGAGCACCTGCCAGCCTGCGGTGAGGCGACCCCGGCCCTTAGGGCGCGCGGTCCGGCGTGGGGAGCGGGCGGTACTGAGGGAGCCCCTCTGACAGCCCCTCGGCCGCGACTGCAGCCTGCTTGCCTTCTGCAAGCCCCGACACGGGGCTCCAGTCGCCTTGTGCGGCCACAGCACGGGGTTGGCCTAGGAGCTACAACAATGCCATGATGTTTTGGAGACAGGAAGCCCCGAGCTGGCCCCGAGTGAAGGACTTCCTGTGTTTAAAGTTGCAGGAATATCCGTCGACCAGCCCAGTTCAAATCCAAACACCCCAACTAGGGAGGACGAATGGCTAATTCAGACCAGCTGGACTCTCCACGACTGAAACAGAGGATAAAATGAAAGGAATTCTTAGGAGCTTGGCCCATACTTGAAGACCAGAAAGGCTGTGCCATTGTTATTACAGTCAGTACAAATTCGCTGCTTCCAACTCTGCTTCGGTGAGAAGTGAGTGGAACTAGATATTGAATAAGACTTGTCAATATCAAGTGATTTTTGTTGACTGAATTAAAAAGAGCTGTGCTCTTTTAAAAATAGAATAAAACCAGAAGCCATACAAGGAGTTAGGTTTGTTGATCAAATTAGACCATTTATCTGTCTGCAACAATGAGGCTGATAGCCTGTAAGGAAAAAGCTGTTTGTTTTAGAGCTTCTCCCAGAATGTTTTCAAAGCAGAACTCCCAGGTCTTTCTGGAGAGCAGATGCAGTTGGTGGTTTAGAGTGTGAACATGTAAAAGGATTTATAACTCAGAGAATGCGTTTTGGGGGAACCTATGAAAAAACTTTGGAAAGATTGATGGTTCATCTTGATTGAAAAAGTATGGGTAAGCCGCTCAGCAGGCCAGACTGTTTAAGGCGGAACCCCACCTGCCTGGGGAAAGGGGAGGATGAGGACGGTTACATAGAGGATTGCTATGTTCCACAGCGGTCCATATATGATACAATGAGGATAAATGAACAGATTGACCAGGGCTCAAAGCTTAATCAGACTTCAAAAAGCACCATGGAAAAAATGGAAGGAAGTACCATATCCAGCAATGGTACATTAGGAGCAGCATCTAATGTATTTGAATCTAGAGCACCAGAAGGCAAAAAGCTGGATGAGAGAATAATATTTGATGCATTAAAACTAAGCAGTGATGTGCAGAAGTCGGCACCTGTGCCACCCAGACGGAGGCCAAATGCAGAGCGCAAAGACAATGTTAACAGAAGATCATGGAAGTCCTTCATGCCACCCAACTTCCCAGAATTTGCAGAAAGGATGGAAGCTTCTCTCAGTGAGGTTTCAGAAGCTGGTGCTTCAAATCCTTCCTTGCAAGAGAAGAAAGAACTGAGTTCTCCATTGACAGAAAGTTCTGGCCATTTGGACCACAGAGAGCCTCAGTCAGAGTCGGTGACTTTGGAACATGTGTCCAAATCCATTGGTATTCCAGAAGTGCAAGATGTGAAAAATTTAAGTGGAGACTGCCAGGACTTCAGATTCCAGCAGCACAGTGAGAGCTCTCCCCGTGAATTCCAGCCTCTAGAATCAGAAGCAGCAGCAGCAAGTGGTAACACAGATGTAATGCAGGAGCACAGATTCTCAAGTGCAACCTGGCCCAGGGCCATGAAAAGTTCAGCTAAGGGAGGCTTCATCGAGAAGCAGCACCCCCTTGGGGATGCAGCCTGCACTGTGGAAATGCCACCTCTCTCCCCTTGCCTTAGTGAAGAGCTGTTGGATGCAGAATTGCATATTCTCATAACTCCCAGCCTAAGAGAAAAAACAGAGTCTGAGTTAAAGTTTGAGGAGGATGAGCGATGGATAATGATGGAGGCTGAGGAGTGGGAGGAAGAAAAACTGTCAGAGAAAGAAAAAACTCTTTTAATGACAGATGAGAACAACCTGGCAGATAGTTTTGAAGAAAGAGAGCAAACACACACAGCAGTGGTAGAAGATGGCGCTAACTGCTTCACTGCTGTCTTGGGGACTTTTGACCATCTAGCTCTTGGTCAGATTTGTTGCTCTGATGACCTACAGCCAGGCCGGGACCAGCTGTCTTCTGTTCCTAAGAATGCAGTACCTCTGGATTACAGTTGTGTTACTGCAGGTGAGGATGCTATTGGTGAGATGAAGAAAACTGCTCAGGGACTAGAGGGTTTTGCTTCAGAATTAGAGTATAATACCAGTTCTGTTGATGCAGAGCAGCTCTCTGACACAGATTCAGTGCAGATGTTTCTTGAACTTGAAAAGGAGTGTTTATGTGAAGAAGGAGTAACTCCTCCAGTAGAGCTACAGAGTCAAGCCTCTTCTGAAGGGCTGGCCTTGGCCCAGGATGCAGAAAATTTAGTTGCAATTAGTTATTTTCCAAGGGCTGCCTTAGAAAAGGACCAGCATGGAGGCCTTCCAAGTGTAAAGGACCATGATACCTTATTGGACAGTGAATATTTTAATGCCATGGATTCCTCTCAGGTGCCTGATGCTGTGGAGTTTATTGTTCATCCTAATAGCATGAGGGACACTTCCATGGTTAGCAAGGAATGTGAAAAAGTGCCTTTTAGCCCCAAGACTATGGGGGAATTTAAATCTCTAACTGATCTGGAGTCACTGGGAGAGCTGGATCCAGAAGGTCTGCTGAATTCTGATCACAGGGATTTTTGTAAAGAAAAACTGTCAGACTTTATTGCTTCTGAGCTAGCCAAAGAAAATGGCAATTTGACCCAAGCAGACTGCAGTCAAGCTGAGAATGTTGAGTATGTTGAGGGGGTCCCTCTCAGTTTTGCTTTTAGCTATCAGCTAACAGATATAACCTCAGGACCTGAAGGAGAGGCGTTATCATGTGATTCAAACTTAGTAAGAGTTGAACATTTGGAAAATGAGAAAGGAGCTATTAATCAAGAAAGTAACGGTCTGACATCCTTGGGAAATGTAGACCCTTGTGAATTGTCCATGAGGAAAGTTTGTGGTGAAGATGATGAAGCAAAAGAGCTGGATTATCAAGCCAAGCTCTTGGGAGACAGAGCCCCAGTACATTGTCACAGCAGCTTCCCAGAGCAGGCCTTTCAGGATCTCCAGAGGGAGTTCCTAGAGTCAGAGACTCTGAGTCCACATCTGCTGGCTGGAGAACTGAGAACTGGGGATGGCGTGGAAGCTCTAAATGATACAAAACCTGAGCTGAATGTGGCATCATCACAGGGAGAGGCGATAAAAATGAGAGATTTAGATTCTTTCCCGAGTATCTTTCCAGAGGAACAAGTTATCAAAGCTAGTAATTCTAAACCAGTTTTAGAGGAATGGATACCCAGCCTACAGGGGCCTGTCCTATCTGCTGCAGTGCTCTCTGAAGAAGAAGGTGCTCTAGATGCTGCCCTGCCCACCCAAGAGGAAGACATCCCGGTTGCTGCAGTGCCTGCCCCAGAGGGAACTGCTGTAATGGCCACTAAAGTGCCCTTCCCAGAGGAGGACATCCCATTTGCTTCACTGACCACCGCAGAGATCCATGTCCCAGCTGCTTCAGTGGTCATCTTAAAGGAGGACGTCAGTGCTGCTGTACTGGCAACCCCTGTGGAGGCTGCTGCCCCAGCTCTTGGAGTGTTTGCTCCCAAGGAGGGTGTTCCAGTTGCTGCAGCGTCCTCCCCAGAGGGAGCTGTACCAGCTGTTAAAGGGTCCTCTGCAGAGGGGACTGCTGCAGCTGCTGCAGTACCCATCACAGAAGAGGATGACACCCTAGAAGGCCTTGTCACCCCAGTCGCTGTATGGCAGACTCCTGAAGAGCTGGGCCCACCAGCTGCTGCAGTGTCTGCCCCAGATGAACCTGATTCTCCAACAGTTAGAGTGTCCACCCCAGAGGAGCTTGATACTCCAGCAGTCACAGATTCCACCCCAAAGGAACCTCCTACCCCAGTTGCTGCAGTGCCCAGCCCAGAAAGGTCTGCCACCCTAGCTACTGCAGTGCCTGCCGTGGAGGACATTTCCCCTCCTGGCAGACCCTTCCTGAGAGTTAGTGCCCACACTGATTCAGTGCCTGTCTCAGAAGGAACTTTTGTTCTTGAGGATGTTTCTCCCACTAGTGTGTGGTTCAAGGAAGACCTTGATTCGTCAGCTTTTGGAATAAAAGAGGTGCCTGGCACAGTGCTACATGGGAAAGTGCCTTTGGCTGCAACTGATGGATTAAATTCAAATGAGGTAAATGTTGCTTACATTGTTTCTAGAAAGTAAAGGGAGATTGGCTAGTTCTCTGACCTTGCTGTAATGAGAAAATAGCACATATAATTTTGTGGGAAAGAGGGTGGGTTTATAATTTATATACTTACCTTTGAGTTTAGAAGGAAATGTATCTTAATTTTGATCTGTAGAAAACCTTTGTGACTTTGTAATTCATGCTCCTTTTTTTATTCAGTGAGCCAAGCCCAAGGGCAACAGGGATGTAACCAGTTGTTAGTTTACATTTTTAAATAGAGTATTAACCTGAAAGAATGACTTGGCTTTTGAAATACACAACAAGCTTATTTCCTAAATCAAGAGCTGCATGTTGATCGATGATGTCTGCTGTTAGGTAGAGGCCACAATTTGAACTTTGAGACCCGGAGTACTCTGGAAAATTGAATAGATAACTCTCAGTCTTCAGTTTCTTCACTTGGTAAAGCCAGTCTCCTGTGAGCATTCCTAAGAATAAAATTAGCTATGGCATTTAAAGCACCAGTTGTGTAAGATAGATATATCTTTCTTCTTTCCTTAAAATGTATATGTTGGTTAGATAAAATTCACCACAGCAGGTTGGGTAAAAGCAATAGGAAGATGGGTGAATAATAACTTTTTAAATGCAAATGTGTTTCTTAAAGCCACAGGCATCATAACAGGCAAAACAGGTATTTTAGTTAGTCATCTTGTGAAATTGTGTTTGTGTCCTAAAGCAAGTTGTTTTCTTTTCCTGAATCTCTTGTTTCTTAATCTGTAAAACGAGAATTAGGCTAATGTGTCCTCTTGGGTCTTTCTTAGCTCTGAGATTCTCCATGTTAGAATGTAGAATGTATTAGGAAACAGTTGAGAAGTGTTCCACATCCTTGAGCCAGAGGAATTGGAGTTTAGCAACTTTCTATAGTTGTCATTTGGTCAGCGGTAAAGAGTGAAGAGTTTGTAGAGTTTTAATCTAGGCTGAGTGAAGAAGTTGTTTTGATCTTACCCCATCCTCAGGACCCAGAACACCTTCTTCATAGGCAGCATGCTTTACTGACTGTCAGTCTCCTGGGCTATCAAAAGGTGTTACATGACAAATAGCCTCTCATCTACCACATTGCAGAACTTTCTCGGGCAACCTGGTCTGCTAGAGCACCAGTTAAATGTGCAACCAACAGCGACAAAATAATTCATTGGTCCCATAAGGTGCCAACTTTACCACAGATCCTCCTGCTTAGCAGAGTGGCAGTGATTTCACTGTGAAGTCTACCGGTTATTTTGTAACATAGCATCCCATCAAATTAGGATGCATCACCTTTCAAATGGGATGAATTTTGATTCTGTTTTCTGAGTTTTACTGAATTTGGGTTTCCAGTATAATGAGGTCCCAGTAACCTTTCCAAAGTCAGAACAGTAGGTCAGTGACAATAAATTTTTGCATCAGGGTTTTTTTTTTAGACACGATGTTGCTAAGTCACCCAGGCAGGGCTTGAACTTGTAGTTCTCTCACCTCAGCCTCCCAAAGTACTGAAATTACAAGCATGTACCACCACATCCAGCAGCACTGGCATTCTTTATAACAATATTTCTGGCATGACTCCTACAACAGCGATCAATGAAATGCAGAGGTTAAGTTTTAAGGAACCAGTCAAATCTATGTAAAGGGAAAAAGTTCAGAGAAATCCTTACTGCTGTACTCCAGGATCTTTTCTCCAATGTGTAGATAGGGCTAGGTGATACCTCAGGATCTTTCCAGCTACAGGAGATAGTTATTTTATGAAATACTGACTAATAAAATGAGAAAAGGAACTGGTAGTAGCTGCCTACAAAGTTATTCATCTTTGAATTGTGGTTATTTTATGGACTATCTGGAAGCAAGCAGATACCTACCTCTCTACAAAACCTTTCCTCTGCAGGAAAGGTGAAGAAGAGAAGGGAATATAAAAAGAATTAAGGTCTGCTTGGTACATGTACTAGCTTGCCACAATGATGCAACCATTGTGTACTACAAACATGTACTAATAAAAATAAAAATTTTTCAAAAAGAAAAAAGACCTATAGTCCTAGCCAGGAATGTTAACCAGTATAGAGACTGCCAGGCATGGTGGCACACGCCTGTATTCCCAGCACTCAGGAGGCAGAGGCCGGAGGATCGCCACAAGTTCAGGACCATTCTAGGTAGGATACATGGTGAGTTCAAGGCTAGCCTGAACTATATGCCAAGACCTTGTCTCAAAAAAAAAGTATATACAGACTATTTTGAAAATACTGAAACATCATTATTGAGTTAACATGAGTATACAGATTTGCTAAGTTGGTGAAATAGTGTTTTAAAGGCAGTCAAACTTGTGACTTCCATGCATACATACTTAGAACTCAATAAATGATGATACCTGGAATAGGATTTAGAGTGAACTAATTGAGAACTTCTTTATGTACATGTATGTACAAATGCACACACACACACACACATATTTTTTTTCCCCTAATACCCAGTAGCAACAGAGTATGATGTTTCTATAGTGGCATCTGAGGGCAAGTGAAAGCAGTCTGTAGTTAAACTACTCACTTGTAGACTTCTTCATTCTTAGTCCTAATCACTAGTTAAAAGGAAGAAAAAAAGATTTTTTTTTTTTTTTTTTTTTTGGTACTGGGGATTGAACTCACAACCTCACGCCTGCCAGGCAGGTACTTAGGCCCCTGAGCTAAATCCCCGGCCCTATTTTTTGAGACAGGGTCTCACTATGCCATTCAGGCTGGCCCTGAACTCACTTTCTAGCCCAGACTGGTCTCAAGCTCACAATGATCCTCCTGCCTCAGCCTTCTGAGTGCTAGGATTAAAGGCGTGTGCCACCATGCCCAGCTATAGAAAAAGAATTTTTAATAAAATAGAGCTTCTGTAAAATTAAAATTTTCCAAAGGAGTTTTTTAAGCAAGAATTGGGGAGCACTACAGTGCCACTTCAGTGGGAACGCTCAGCTGATGGCAGAACCTTCTAGGTTTGTTTGCTTTCCCTAATACCATTTCTATACAAGGAATCATTCATCCATGGAATAAATATTTATAGTACCTATTCTGTGCCAGGTACTGCACTCCTTCGATGAATAGAACAGAATTGGCATGTTCCTTCCCTTGTGGAATTCATAGTGGGTAAGGCAAGACAATAAGCAAAAAAAAAAAAAAAAAAAGACTCATTAAACTGTGACAATCACTTTGAAAAAAAGAAAAGAATGATATCAGTTGATTTGAAGTTGTTTGGATGGACTCAAGAAATATATTGAAAGAAGTAACAAGACCGATAATTGGTAATGTTTTTTGTGTTAGGGGTAAAGGAGAGAAGTTAATTAAGGATGACTTAAGTTCTGGTTTGTACAACTGAGTGTATAGGGCAGTAACAAATTATCAGTTTAGGAGAGAAAACAAATTTCGCAGACAGGTAAGGAGACACTTTTGTTTCGGAACTGCTAGGTTTGAGACGCTTGTGAGTCATTTTGTATGGCAATAAGAAAGCAGTTGATATATATAGCAGTTGAAATTCGGAAGAGAGAGATAAGTTGAGACTCCTAAGCATTTATCAGGGTTAATATTTGAAGTCATGAGGATATATAGCATTGCCCTGGAAGAGTATAGAAAGGAGAGGGTCTCAGACTGACATCCTTCCCTTACCTCCAGCCCCAGAGACTCCAGCCTTTGGAGGTAGGGATAGGAAAAGACAGAAAAAGAACAAAGGACATCAAAAAAAGATCAGTAAGGATAAAATTGAAAGAATGCAGTATCACCAAGGATGAAAGTGTTTTTAGAAGTTCTTTGGAAATTTTCTGTTTTATGTCCCTATTGCATCTTACAGCCCTGCAATAATTTTTACTAATATACTGTTCTGAAAACTGCCTGCCAGTGCTGCCTAGTTAATAACGTGGCACAGTCTCATTTCACTGACTGAAGAACTAAGGAGTAGGAATTTAAATATATCTGAAAACACTGGTTTTGGGAAACTATTTGAAAGAGAACAGAGCAAGTGTTGTCAGATTTATTTTCTTTAATACTCTGCTAATGTTCAAAATAAATATCTAGGTAGTATTTGTTTAAAAGTGCTTTCCTGTCCAACTTTCAACTGAAAATTGATGAGAAAAATAAACATTGTCCCTGCCACCTTAATCCATAGAGTGAAGTTGAGAAATTAAGAAATATCAAATATTTTTGTAGGAAATGTTTGTGAGCAAAATAAATAAAAAAATTTACTTACTATTTATTTTTGGCTTTTTTGAGGCAAGGTCTCACTATTTAGTTCAGGCTGGCCTTGAGCTCACAGCAGTCCTCCTGCCTTATCCTCAAAGTGCTAGGATTACAGGCATATGCCACCATGTTTGGCATAAACCCAAACTTTTAAAGAATTGGCTCTATTTTATGAAAGAATTTTGCCAAGTGTAGTAATGAGTGCCTGTAATCCCAGCACTTAAGAGGCTGAAGCAGGAGAATCACAGCAAGTTGGAGGCCAACCTGGCCTACAAAGTGAGCTCAAGACTAGCCTGAACTACACAACGAGGCCCTATCTCAAACAAACAAAACAAAAAAGAAAGAGTTCAAGTGTTTCATTTTCAGTGTTTATTTTCCTGATTCATCTGTAGCACTGACCAGTATAATTTCCTGCCAAGATGGAGATGTTCTGTATCTATGAGATCATGCAGTAGGTATTAGCTGGCGACATGTAGCTGCTAGCTGCCATGTTGACAGCACAGAAAGAATTTAAATGCCAGTTACTGGTATGAGACTGGAAGTAGTTTTTGGGTAAAGGGGGTCCTTCAGTGTGGACTTGACATTTTCCATCTGTACCTATTTCCTTGCCCACTTTGCTTTGCCAACTGCCCTCCACCAGTCACCATCATGTCATTGCACCAGAGCAATGCTGAACTTTAGAGGTTCCCCCTTCTGATTTTCCTTTAGTAAAAACATCTTTAATAATACATAGTGGAAGCCGGGCGTGGTGGCGCACGCCTTTAATCCCAGCACTCGGGAGGCTGAGGTAGGCGGAGCGTTGTGAGTTCGAGGCCGGCTTGAGCTACAACGCGAGTGCAAGGCTGGCCTGAGCTACACGGTGCGACCCTGCCTCAAAAAACCAGGGCTGGGAGTTTGGCTCAGCGGCTTACGCGCCTGTCAGGCAGGCGCAAGGTTGTGAGCTCGATCCCCGGTGCCACAAAAAAAAAAAATAATAATAATAATACATAGTGGAATTATAGCACTTGCTCTTTCTGGAAACCATGTTGAAAAAACTGTTATTTTAGTAGAACTGCCTTGTAGCATTGCCTAACAAAATATGATATAATCAAATTATAGTACAAAATAGAGTACACTAGTGATTACCTTTGTAACTTTCCCTGTTCAGTGTTCCCTAGGGCTTTCCCTTTCTGCTGACCACGTATCCAATCTTTCTTTGTGGAGTCAGATGCCTAATCCTAGTGCGATGTGTGGGCTCATATAGTCCAAAATTAGTCACCCAAACTTATAATTTTCTTTCACGTTTATTTTTGTCCTCTTCTGTTTACTCTCATCTTTTGGCTTTAATTGACTCACCTGTTTCACTGAAACGAAGGAACTTTTCCTGGAACAGAAGAGCAGAAATAAATCCTGACTAGTGGAATATAGCTGGTTTTAATCCCTTGGTGAATTGAGAGAAATCTGGTTTTAGTGAAAAATATTTAACTTTTTTTCTTAAGGCCCTCAGTTTTATAAAAGGACCATTTTCTTTTGACTCTTTAGGTTTCCTATAGAAATGTCCCAAGTTTTAATAGTCCTTAGCTATAGTGAAGTAAGTGCTTTGTTACACATGTTCCCAAGAGGATGATCTTGATACACAGTATCACCTTTTATCTGCATCTTATTCAGAATATGTGTCCAAAGATGTTAAAGACATTTCCCAACATTACTGGGCCCTGTTCCCTTTGTATTCAGAGGAGTACTGTTTCAACACTATTGACTGTGTGTGGTCTGTGGCCCTGAAACAGAATAAGTTAAATGGCCACAGGAGCATTAAGCTCTGAGGTTGGCATTTTTTTTTCACACTGTTAATGTATTTTGACTAATTGATTTATTGGTCCTAGTCAGAGAAGAGCATTGTCTGTTACTAGTGATCAGTCCAGGCTGTTCTCTAAGGTATTTTTCATCTAAAATACTCATCATTTGGTATCATTCATCCTTTTTAGGATTGATATGCTTTGTACTTATTTTTTAATATTTTGAATCTGATACATCTTTATTTCCTATAGTTTTTTGCATTAAAAAGCAAAAAATTTAAAAAGGTATGAGTCATTAGGTTAAAGACCTGTGTATAACTATAATTGTAGTTACATGTTCATAGGAGGATGTATTGAAAGACATGTTTCCATTATACTTCACTGTACAGTGACTTACGTTTTTGTTTGGTTTTATTTTGATTTTTGATTTTTTTTCTTTTTATTTCCTGTCCTTCATTAACTCATAAATCTCTCAAAAAAAAAAGCAAAAAAGAAAAAAAAAACAGTATGGTATAGAGGGACTAATAGTTTTTAAATTAAATCTTTGGTTTACAATTATCCAGATGTTTCAGAAAGAACAAGTGGATCCTCTTCAGATGAAATTGCAGCAGGTGAATGGACTTGGCCAGGGATTAATTCAGAGCGCAGGAAAAAACTGTGATGTGCAAGGTTTAGAACATGACATGGAAGAGATCAATGCTCGATGGAATACACTGAATAAAAAGGTGAGTAGTAAGGAGATAGTAAGTGTACTAGGATCAGCAAATATCTAAGACAGCTAAATCTAAAATTAACTTGGAACCCAAATGCAAATAAAAATTTAGCGGTTGAAGTTCATAATTATAAAAAGTATCAGGAGTTACTTGAAAACTGCTCTTTCTCTTAATGAACCTCGTGTGTATGACACAGGTCGCTCAAAGAATTGCACAACTACAGGAGGCCTTGTTGCATTGTGGGAAGTTTCAAGATGCCCTGGAGCCATTGCTCAGCTGGTTGACAGATACTGAGGAGCTCATAGCCAATCAGAAACCTCCATCTGCTGAGTATAAAGTGGTGAAAGCACAGATCCAAGAACAGAAGGTAAATAAGAATGTGGGGACAGTGAAATAAAACAGCCATAGAAAGTGGGGAGTGCCAAACATACTTGCTTAGAGTTTAAGGAGTAAGTGAAAAATTTTAGTAGAATCTCAGTGTACTGTGTATCATCCTGAAAAGAAAGGTGGAAGTTGAATTTTATCTTCTTAAATCTTCTAGTTTACTGTGGCATAATGTTAGACTGAACAAATTGATTTGTTCATGTATCCTATTTCAGTGATTCTTTCATAGCTTTATGTTAAGACACTTTTAGTGTTTTGGGCTTAGCAATATTGTAAATAACAAATCATGTCCAAGTTTGTATATTTTTTTGTTGTTGGCTTAATTTCTACTTTAATGAATTTTTTCATTTGTTTGTTTGTGTGGTTGGTTGGTTGTTTTTGAGACAGGGTCTCTCTGTGTAATTTAGGCTGGTCTTGAATACACTGTGTAAGCTCAGGCTGGCCTTAAATTTGTGGCAGTCCTCTTACCTCAGTCTCCCAGGTGCTAGAATTACTGGTGTGAGCCACCACACCTGGCTTGCATTTTCCTTTTTTACAAAAGTTTATCTCAAAGGAAATTTGATTTTTTCCAGATTTATTGAGGTATAATTCACAAGAATTATATATATTTACAATGCAGAAGTTGATGTTTTGATTTACATACACATTGTGAAGTGATTATCTTAATTTCTCACCTCACATAATGTTTTTCATGCACTTTTCTCTTGATTCAAAGGGAGCTTCCTGTTTATCACGTAATGACAGTCACAGCTCCGTTTAAAAACTTAGGCATATGAAAAGTTTGTGTGGGTGTTGGAACTATGTTGTCTCATATCTTTGCCTCAAGGATGGAAAAACTTGTGTTATTCAGTTAATCTTAGGATTTGGCAGGATAGAATTTTTGTTTTGTTTTTCTCCCTGTTTCAGATTTTTAGTTGACCTTTCTATTCTTTTCATATGTGTGTACTGTAGTTGCTCCAACGGCTCCTAGATGATCGAAAGGCCACGGTAGACATGCTTCAAGCTGAAGGAGACAGAATAGCCCAGTCTGCTGAACTGGCTGACAGAGAGAAAATCACTGGACAGCTAGCAAGTCTTGAAAGTAGATGGACTGAACTACTCAGCAAGGCAGCAGCCAGGTAAGGCCAATGAGATTTTGAGGAATGGGTCTGAGTTTGTTTTGTCCTGGCTTTTTTTGGGTTTGGTTTGGTTTGGTTTGGTTTTGATAGCGGGGATCTAATTCAGGACCTTGCACTTGCTGGGCAGTCGCTTGTGCTGCTGAGCTACATTCCCTTGTCCTGTTTGACTTACTATCACAGAAATGCTTTACAAGCTCCTAGATGTTTCATATGGTGCGTTAGAAGATGTGTAAGGGCTTTTCTGTGCAGAATGATAAGTATTTGGAGATAATCTTCATAACCAGAATCACTCTCAGCCACCTGTAAATTTCCGAAAACTGGAACACTTCATTGATTGGTGTGGTTGTTCTGCTACAGTTCCAAACAACAGACACAGACTCCTACAACCCAGCCAGTTTAGGAGTCTTTGAAACAGATTTCCCCCTTTCGTATTTATGAATAATGCTTTTGGTATTGGAGTTAAAATTTGTTTTACTTCTTTTCTGTTAGCTTATTCCGATGTTAGTTTTTTTTTTTTGCATCGAGGGGCTAGTGTTTAATTCTGTTAATCATATGGATATTCTTAAGTCATTGGCCAGAAAACAAGTAGTACACTTTCCTCTCCCAAGGAATTGGTTTCTATTTCCTTAACTGTAAGGAACCCTCACATCACTTGAGCTTTAATAAGTCACATGTCCTGACTTTTAGCTTATACTGTCCTCAGTCTTAGAAATAAATGCTACCTAATCATCAGTAGAGAAATACTCGAAATCAGTAAGAAAGCAGCAAACCTGATCATTTATTGCATCCTTTAAATTTTTTAAGTAGGAAGCAGCAGGCTTCAAATGACTACCTACCTCATCAATCTCTACTTCCAACTGCCAGTGACTTGCTTATTTACCATCTGAGTTACAAAGTACAGCTTGCCCATATTAGTGGGAGAAACAGAATAGAAAGAATTGTGTAACTTTCATTTCCAGATTTGCACTTTTTTTCCTTTTCCACCCCTTGCCATTTGTGTACCATTAGTCTCCAGTTACCTGGCCCTGACTTCAACTCTGCTTTCACTCTATCCTCGCTTTGTGCCCAAAATGTGTCAGAATACTAAAATTCTGTTCTTTTTACCTCCTTCTCCTGTCTATCCGTTTTCTGATTTCTTCTCTCCTACTTCAGTTCATGATTTATGAGCTCTCACTTTGGGCTGTTGAGATAGCTTCCTAACTAGCAACTTTTCCACCACTTAACCTCAGGTGTTTCCCCCTTCCTGTTCCTCAGTGTCAGGTGAGCCATTTTCAAGTACATGTCTGATCTTATCTCATAGACTCTGTTGCCTGTAAAATAAAATTGAAAATAACCTGACATTCAAAGTCTTCTCTTTGACCTTAGCCAACCTTTCTTAGTTTCAATTATTATTTTTCTTTTTATATTAATAGGTAAACTAGAGTTTGTTCTTTAGTATCACCTGTAAGTTTCCTAACCTTGTATCTTTTCTTACTCATGTTACTTCCTCTATGAAATGTCTTTATTTTTACCCCCTAACATGAAACTCTTCTTTATTCACCCAACATAGAATAACCTTTTCTGCCTCTTAGTTGCCATAACTGCATCTGTGTTTTTCATTATAGCCAGTGTTTTGTATGCATATCTTCCTGGTCCATAAGTTCCTTAAAGTCATGATTTGCTTCCTTTTTCGAGGCAAGGTCTCGCTAAGTAGTTTGAGCTAGTCTTGAACTCACTATGTACCCCAGCCTGGCCTCGACCTCACAGTAGTCCTCTTGCCTCAGCCTCCCAAGTACTGGGATTACAGGCATGTGCCATCAAAAGTAGTTTCATTTATTATAGGCATTTTAAAGACTTAAGTTTGGATTCTTTAATTTTGGATATTTGATGCTTCTAAATTATTTTAGTGTTCTCCATAGCATAAATCTTACTCCATTGAGTTCTTTGAACTTTGAAATTCCAAAATCTATCAAGTCAGTTGTAGATACTAGAGATGATTTATTTTTAAATGCTGGTTTAATAATGATCTTTAAGTTTACATATTTTAGTTGATTCCAGATATAGTTTGAAGACTGGCATAAATGAACTAAGAGAGGAAATTCTATTTCCGGGTTGCCACTTAAAAACAGCAACATCTAGAAATACGTTTTTCTTTATATTCAAATGTAATTGAATTTCCAGTCAAATAAAGTACCAAATCTTTTTATTTAAATCATTTCTTATCAAAATGAGTTTCTCAGATTATATCCAGCTTAGGCCTAGCACAAAGCAGGTATTCAGTAAAGTTTTACTCAAGTGTATCACATATCCACAGGCCTTGTCAGATGCCATAACTGAGTCTGTTCTTAGTAATTTAAAATCAGCACCATGGTCTTTTGTTATTAATCTGTGTGTTAATACAGTTCCTGTGGTTGTTTTCCTATCTCTTTCTTGTCAGGATAGCTCCATCATCCAGGCATTCTTTCCCCTTTTCCATTTGCTGCTTTTAATTTATAGAGTACTTGAAATCTAAGCTTAGTGCAGATGTTATGTAAAATGAAAGTTAAGATTCCATATGAGCTATAAAGTCTTGTAGAATCTGTGTTTGTGCTGTGGTACTAGAGTTGAAGCCAGGGCTTGCCTCCATTAAGCAAGCACTGTACTGCTGAGCTTCGACCCCAGCCTTTTAAAATATTTTTAATTTTGAGACAGGATCTCATTAAGTTGTCCAGGTTGGCCTTGAGTGTGCAATCCTCCTGTCTCAGCCTCCTGACTAGGTGGGTTCATAGGCATGTGTTATCACCACACCTGGCTGCATCTTCAGTCTTTCGACTTTTTGTATTTGCAAATTCAGCTAGTCTGAGATTTAGGTTTTTTCATTTCGTTTTTGGTTTTATGTCTTAATTTGAATTTAAAGTTATGTTCTCAGCTTGAAGTTACCAGAAGCCTGGCTAGAATTTTTGGATGATGAGAAGGAAGTTCTAGCTTGTAGAACTGTCCTACTTTTGCTGTTCAGGTATTCATTCTCTTTACTCACACATGAAGATAGCAGTGGCAGCAAGAGACTGAGTGACTTTTTGTCCCTTAAAACTTTGCTTTGACTATGTGTTTAGTCGGTGTATTACATTCTGATATGTGCGATGGTGATATAAGGAGAAAGGACGTTATATCTGATTATAATCCCCATTCTGTGGCTACTCATTGGTGACTGGATGAAATTTTTCTAGAAGCTTTCAAGGTCAGTTTTCTCTATGATAGTAGTGGGATAATTCCCTGCCCACCTTACAAGGTCAGGAAAAGATTACAAGAAAATAGTGCTGTGTAAAAAAAAAAAAAGTAATGCTGTGTAAACCTTTACTATAACAGAGTGCCACGTGTGTTCTGTTTACTATTTGCATTTAAACAATACCTGGTAAAGATTATCCTATTACTGAGTTTAATACTGAGTCTTAATGTTCTTTCTGACTATATTTGTGTAGGCAAAAACAGCTGGAAGATATCCTGGTTCTGGCCAAACAATTCCATGAGACAGCTGAGCCTATTTCTGACTTCTTATCTGTCACAGAGAAAAAGCTTGCTAACTCGGAACCTGTCGGCACTCAAACTGCCAAAATACAGCAGCAGATCATTCGGCATAAGGTAGGAAGGAGTTACTATAAATGAAAGCACAGAACTGGAGGTAGAAATCCTAGGAATTAGAAAAACTGCCTGCAGCATTGTTTTAATTCAAAATATGATCAAATTATTAATTGGAAAAGCCACATCCTTAAAGTAAAAGTAGAAATTAACTAATATTATTTCTGCCCCTCAGTAGGTGATTTTTTTATTATTTAATTTATTATGTCATTTGTTATTCATTGCTTCACATTTGCCTTTCATTTGTTTTGTTCCTGGTATTCATTTTTTCCATCTGGGTTTCTAGGCTCTGGAGGAAGAAATAGAAAACCATGCAACAGATGTGCACCAGGCTGTGAACATTGGGCAGTCCTTGTCCTCCCTGACCTGTCCTGCAGAACAGGGCGTGCTGTCAGAAAAGCTAGACTTGTTGCAGGCCCGGTACAGTGAGATTCAAGACCGGTGCTGTCGGAAGGCAGCCCTGCTTGAACAAGCACTGAGCAATGCTAGACTGTTTGGGGAGGATGAGGTGGAAGTGCTCAACTGGCTGGCTGAGGTTGAGGACAAGCTCAGTTCAGTGTTCGTAAAGGATTACAGACAGGATGTCCTGCAGAAACAGCATGCTGATCACCTGGTATTTGTGTTTTCCATTCTTACTGGTTATGTTACTGAGTTATTTTGTCATTTTGATTTGTGTTTTTCATGTCTTTTTTTTTTTTTTCTCCATTCCAAATAATTCAACTTTATTTTATGCAAAAGAACACAGTTTATTTACTTGGTGCTAAGTACCAGTCTTTCTTGAGGGCCCATGGAAACAGTTGCATTTCACACACTGACTGAGTGAATAATTGTAGAAGATGGTGCCAGGGTATAGTTTAGGCCCATCTCAAGTTGTAATTTACATCATTAGGTAATATAGCACTAGGTTCCCATTTGTGCAAATTTATGAAAGACTATACTTTAAACAAAATCAGCATTGTCTATATAGTGACTACAATTTGATCATGTGGTTACAATTTTTAGACTTTTCTGGAATTAATATACTCAAATTCTAGGGATTCTGTGTCATCTTAATTAAAAGAATGCGTTTTTTAGTTATCTTTATGAACTCTCTTTGGAGATAGTAAAAATAGGCAAAGCAACTTTTTAAAATAATCTAAGGTTCTTTTACTTCATCAACTTGAAATATGCAGAATTTTTGCCCAGGATCCTGATTTAAGTCAACTCGCTCTTATTTTCTTGTCTTGAATATTTTGTCTTACTGTTTACTTTGGACTCAATAGATCTTTTGCCAAATTTTACTTCTACCTTACTTGGGTTCAGGTTTTGTATCAATACATTGGTAAAGTTTATTTAATCCTAAATCACTTCTCATTCAGCACAAAGGAAAGCTTATCTCTTGTTATATGATTTAATTATTTTGGATACTAAGTGGGATAACCAAAGAGATAATAAGAGAATCAAATATCTGATGTTAAACTAAGCTGGTACTCATCTTTTTATTTTAAATTTGGTCCCTTAAGATCTCACATTTCTTTCCTTTGTTTTGCCATAGTTTTGGAATTAATGATGCTCTTTTCTTTTTTCAGGCATTAAATGAAGAGATTGTTAATAGAAAGAAGAACGTAGATCAAGCAATTAAAAATGGTCAGGCTCTTCTAAAACAAACCACAGGTACTTTGAAAAGTTCATCTCTTAGCACCTCTCTGCTCTCAGACACAGTCACATACCCAGGAAAATAAACACCTGCAGCAGCTACTTCTGTTTGTATACATGAGACACTTGTATTCATGTATTGTATTATCGTGTGCCCCAGGGATGCTGAAGACCTATGTTCCTTGAAAACTACATGACCATTGTCTCCCATCTGGTTGTAGATGATGATTCCCCTGCCTGCCAGTGTGTCATATGTCAGCATTCACTGCAAGGTGCTGAGGATATCTAAAAACACCTGCAGCTGAACTTAGATTCCAATCTCAGAAGTGATTTCTTTTATCAGCTGGAAGGTTTATTTTCAGTGTAACCTTAGCATTGGATGTTAGGTGAAATCACTGCCAAAGGGAAAGAGTATCTATGAAATTTAAGCTCTAACTTGAAGATGGGTGATTAAATGGACAGTCTCATCCCCAGATCTCCTAAATGTGGATAATTATGCATTCTTCTCTACAGGTGAAGAGGTGTTACTTATCCAGGAGAAACTGGATGGAATAAAGACCCGCTATGTGGACATCACTGTCACTAGCTCCAAGGCTCTCAGAACTTTAGAGCAAGCCCGGCAACTGGCCACCAAGTTCCAGTCCACATATGAGGAACTGACTGGGTGGCTGAGAGAGGTGGAGGAGGAGCTGGCAGCCAGTGGAGGACAGTCTCCCACAGGGGAGCAGATACCCCAGTTTCAGCAAAGACAGAAGGTGAGCTAGTATTTCATATGGTAAAAGGGATGAAAGGTTTGTCAGAATGCTTTTTCATCCACCTTACCTTAACCTCAAAACTTAAAACTTCTGCCTGCCTCTTATTTACTTATGGACAGTAAGATCTGACATAAAGACATGTAATATAAGAGCCCTTATTGTGGTCTGAAAAAGAAATTGAATCCCAAGTCCCTAGCAAGTTTGCTTCATAATGTAACATTTTATAATTTACCTTTATAACTTATTCTCTCGAGTGTGCTTCTTGGTTATATGTGGTTCTCCTACAGGATGTTCTAGAAGCACTGAAATACTGTGCAGGTATTTAAGTCAAATGCCTATGGTTAAAGGATTGTTTATTGCTTCTACTAAAGTAAGAAGAAAAGAAAGGAGCACTATTTGTTTTACCCAGAGAGAGTCTGACTCAAGTCTCAGAGGCAGTTCTAAGTAAACAGCAGCTAAATCTAAAGTCAGGCTTCAGAATGATTGAAAAATCTGAGACAAGAAAAAAATAACTGAAAGAAGGAGGTCAGTGCCCCGCTGGGATATGTGGTAGAGATAGCAGTTTCTATGCAGCACAGCTGTGTAGAATGTGCTTTATTTAGCAAGATATGGCCTGAAAACTTTTTTCCTTCCTTAGGAATTGAAGAAAGAGGTCATGGAGCACAGGCTGGTGTTGGACACAGTCAATGAAGTGAGCCGTGCCCTCTTAGAGCTGGTGCCCTGGAGAGCCAGAGAAGGGCTGGATAAACTTGTGTCAGATGCCAATGAGCAGTACAAACTGATCAGTGACACTGTTGGACAAAGAGTGGATGAAATCGATGCTGCTATTCAGAGATCACAGCAGGTAATCTTTATAACTCCCCTGCATTAATATTTTAGGCAGTGGGGACAGATGTGTGAAATTCAATACTATGAATAATGAGATTAGGGTAAATATGATGCAGCAAACATTTCTGATGGGAAATGACCTTTTGGGTAGAGCTTGTGAGGATGGGTCCTAGTTTGACCCAAAACACTTTTGATTCCTCTCAGTAGAGGAAAACTTAGAGAAGAGTCTCTGTGAGACCTTTCCTTAGTGATCAGGCTGGTGGTGATAAGAAGTTGATAGCATCTAGACACAAATGGTCCAAATGCAGGGCAGTCTTAGTTTGACATAATCAACTGTGTTAGCACTGGATGTCAAAGGGGAAGGAACCATGAACTATAATTACTATCAAATATGCAAACCAAAATAGCAGAGCCATCCAAAATAGAACCCTCTCAGTAAACACAGGTGTCATATTTCCCTTGATTTTTTTTTTTTTCCTTCCTGCTTTCTGGAAAAAAGTTACTTGCTTTTCTCCGTAGTTGGCTGTGTACCACCAATTAATATGTCACAGTGCATGCACACACACACAGACACACACACACACACACACACACACACACACACAACGTAACTACCCAGGTTCATAGTGAGAAACAAATGCTTTCTGAACTGTGAAGAAATTTTTTTCTGACTGTTAAGTACATCCACAGTATCTTTAGGTTGTCCTTAATGTTAGCCAGATATTTCAGTAGACAACTTAACTGTATTTGGGGAAAACTTAACCTTTGTTTTTATTTATTTTTTGGTACTGGGATTCAAACTCAGAACCTTGGCGCTTGCCAGGCAGGCACTTAGGCTGCTGAGCTATATCCCTGGCCCAACTTTTGTTTTTTTTTGGTACTGGGGATCGAACTTATGACCTCGGGCTTGCCAGGCAGGTGCTTATGCCACTGAGCTAAATCACACACATTGAGCCAGGTGTAGTGGCACATGCCTTTAATCCCAGCACTCAGGAGGCTGAGGCAAGAGGATCGTTTTGAGTTCGAGACCAGCCTGGGCCACAACGTGAGTTCAAGGCCAGCCTGAACTGCATAGTGAGACCCTGTCTCAAAACATAGGGCCGGGGATTTAGCTCAGTGGCGTAAGTGCCTGCCTGGCAGGCGGGAGGTTGTGAGTTCAAACCCCGGTACCAAAAAATAGATAAATAAATAAAACACACATTGAACATCCCTGATCTAAAAATCTAGTATTTCACACTTAAAAAACTCAACCATTAAAGCTATCTATACAAATATTCCAAAATTTGAAGAAAAAAAAAAAAAAACACTAAAATCTCAAATATTTCTCCCAGGTATTTCTGGTAAGAGATATTCAACCCATATTAGTATAGAATGGCAAATAAATGAAAGATTGGGGCTACTCATGATCAGTAGTCATGTGGAACATGTTGTTTTTGCTGTGGCATAGTGTTTTGGGGGGTGTTTTTGTTTTCTCTTCTTGAGACCAGGTGTTGCTGTGTAGTTCAAGCTGGCCTTACATTCACTATGTAGCAGGCTACCCTAGAACTCCTGATCCTCCTCCTCCCTGAGCCTCCTAAGTGCTGTGATTACAGGCGTGTACCACCACGCCCGGCTACATGGTCATTTAAATGTGTAGTATTCTCAGGGTCCTGTGCTTCTTCAGCTGAGCATGTACTTCCATGTTAACTTCACTCAGCTTCTTACTGCCGTTTTAAACTTCATCTAAAACTCTAATGAAAACTGTTGTTCAGTGTCTGTGTAAGAAAAAGGATTGGCAGAAAGAGTACCACTTCATAAAAACACTCTGATTAGTAGCATATTTCTTTTGAAGAGTGTTATTTTCTGTTGTTTCTAGATAAAAGATCATTAGCTGTGTTCCATAACTTAAAAGAAATTGAAGGATGACCAATTCTAATTTGTATATATCTTGATTTGTTATTTATGCAATACTTCTCATTTTTGGCTCTACTTTGTGAGGTTCAAACTATATTTCTGAAAATCCAGGACTTTCTGTGTTAGATAAGTTACAGTTTAAGAAGCAAACTTGGCTGTGTAGAACTTACTCATTTTCCTACAATGTCTTATTAGTATGAACAAGCTGCTGATGCAGAACTAGCTTGGGTTGCTGAAACAAAACGGAAACTGATGGCCCTGGGTCCAATTCGACTTGAGCAGGACCAGACCACAGCTCAGCTGCAGGTGCAGAAGGTAAGTGTGACAGCAGGTGCCCACTGTGACCTGAGCTAAGACAATGGCCAGTAGCTTGGAGGGAGTGGGAAAGAGTGTCTGACTAATGTAGGTCAAGCCAAGTGGAATGATGTATGTAGACATCAATTTTATATATACTTGTTCAGGGTGAGGAAAAGCTGTTTTTTGGGTTTTTTTCTTTGTGAAAAATAGGCCTGTCGGTCCAGGAAAGGATAGTTAGCAATTTCCTGGGTGATATAAGAGGGAAGATGTTTTTGTAAGCTACTAAAAAGGCATTAAAGATGTTGGCCAGGCGAAGAGTCAATTTTTTTTTTCAGTACTGGGTATTAAACCCAGGACTTACCCACTGAGCTATCCACAGCCCTTTGTATTTTTTGAGACCTTGCTAAATTGTCCAGGCTGGGTTTAACCTCAAAATCCTCCTCCCTCAGCTTCCTAGAGTGTTGAGACTACAGGTGTGTGCTATCATGCCTGCTTCAGAACAGTTTGGGTTTTTTCATTTTTTGTTTTTTTGTCTTTGAAGCAATAATTTTTCATAGGTTACGTTTTACTTTTCACAAACAGGCACTCAGGAGTTTTTTGTTTGTGGGGTTTTTGTTTGTTTTGGTTGTGCTAGGCCTTCACACTGAGCTACACTTCCAAGCCTTTTGTATTTTTTATATTGAAACAGGCTCTCACTAAATTGCCCAGGTTGGGCTTAAACTTGGGATCCTCCTGCTTCATTCTCCCAGAATACTGAGACCTTTGCTTCTTGACTTAACTATCGTTTACTTTTTAAAGGCTTTCTCCATTGACATAATTCGACACAAAGACTCCATGGATGAACTCTTCAGTCACCGTGGTGAAATTTTTGGCACATGCGGAGAGGAGCAGAAAGCTGTATTACAGGTAAATTACGGTTATTTATTCACTTTATTGTCATTTTCTTAATCATGATGAGCTAGAGGTACAATTGTGAAAAAAAGTTTTACAGATTTTTCCTCCTGGATTTTCATGTTACTGATTTTTATTAAAATCCAACTTAATGTTCTGAAGAATTTAAGACTCCTCATCTTACATTCACAAATGTCTAAAGAGCCTTGCTATATAATGTGAAATGTGTTGCAAATCTATCTTCATTATAATAGAAGAATTGCTACTTATCCCCAGTCCAT
This sequence comes from Dasyprocta punctata, assembly GCA_004363535.1. Classification (NCBI taxonomy): domain Eukaryota; kingdom Metazoa; phylum Chordata; class Mammalia; order Rodentia; family Dasyproctidae; genus Dasyprocta; species Dasyprocta punctata. The sequence goes on from RJWM01003957.1 coordinate 44,591, forward strand.
AGGAGTGAGCTTCGAGTGAATTTTTAAGATATTTATGGGAGATTTTTCAGAACCATGTGCAAATATTAATGCCTTTTTCTTGCCCTAGAGGTCATACCTATTTTTAGAAGGATTGGCCAAGGTAGTTTGTAGGCCAGTTTTGTTTATTTTTTATAAAAGATATGGCTAACCACTGTTTCCTTAGAAGTCTTCATAAATTGAGCTTATCCTGAACATTTGAAGCCTAAATGCTAGGTTTCTGGAAACTTTTTTTAAATCAGAATCGTATCGTAGCTTCTGAAGTGTTCACTTTTAAACTTGTCATAATGATGCTGTACTTTTGCATGTCATTGTCATTAATTTTGTTGAACTTCTTTTGTGCTATTTGATTACCTTTTGTGCTATGTGTTTATTTTTTAAATTAAAGCAATAATGCATATGTATGACAGGTAAACTTAAAAATTTAAATAAATATAAAGACAAATTCCCTTGTAACCTTATGTTTGTCCATATTTATCAATAATTTAGTGTGTGTTCCTTTGAACCTTTTAATATGTATACCTGCATTTTTAAAGAGTTCTTAATATTAATACTTTAAATTAATTTTAAAAATTTTTCACTCAGGAAAAAACAGAATCTCTGATACACCAGTATGAAGCCATTAGCGTACTCAATTCTGAGCGTTATGCCCGCCTAGAGCGGGCACAGGTCTTGGTGAACCAGTTTTGGGAAACTTATGAAGAGCTTAGCCCTTGGATTGAAGAAACTCGGGCACTAATAGCACAGTTACCTCCTCCTGCTATTGATCATGAACAGCTCAGGCAGCAGCAAGAAGAAATGAGGGTAAGGAACATGCCAAGTTCTAGTTCATTGCAGAATGAAAATAAGTTCTGTAATTTTTTCAAAAACAGCATATTTATTAGTGCCTAGTATGTGCAAGGCTTATGTTATGAAGTTAATTCTTAATCAGTTAAAATTTCCTTTCACAATAAAAATACATGTTAAATTTTTTTTTATCATTTAATGTGACAAATAAGATTATGGAAGTATCAAGATCATTTACAGAGGTAAAGTAAGAATTCACTTAGTGGTACAGTATTTGCCTAATGCAGTAATGAGGGGGCAAATCTTTTAGAGACAGTGCTCAAACTGCAAGCCAAAACCCACGTATTTACCACAAAGTACCAACACTGCAATTAAACTTGAATATTGAGGCTTTAGTTTAAAGGAAACAACTCATACATGAAAAACACAATAACAGCTTTCAATGATACAAACAACCTAGTGTGGCACGTGTGCCATAGGTTTGCCACTATTGACCTAGTGTATGTAAGGCCCTGGGTTCTCTCTCCACCACTGCAAAAACAAAACCAAGCCAAAAAATCCTACCTTTTTAAAAGTCAAGGAAATTTGAACTATTTCCAAGGATGTTCAAGTATTGTCAGACTGAGGCTGTGGTTGGATGTCTCCACCTCATTAAGCCTCAGTTGGTATGAGAGCTATGAAGGAATGTCAGAAAGCATTTGCTGCATATAGTTAAAAAGAAAGGGGAATTTATACACACTTCAAATCATGTTGTTATTTTTAATGATTAATTTAGTGCTTATGTTTATTATTATTCCCATATTCCTATAAGTGGAAGAATTAAACTGGAAGTAGCTAATAGTAAAGTCAAGCAGTAGTCAGAGTACCAAAATCATTGCAATTCATAGCTTATCCTGCTTGGTGTCTCTCAGTCTGTGGTAGTAGACAGATAATAAATCATAAATTACAATATAGCACATGAAGGAAGGTATCTGTGAGTAGAGAGTGAATAGACTAGCATGACACGGTTGGCTTCCAGGTTATTAAGAACACCTGAACTAGTTTTAGAAAGTTAAGAGACTTAACTGTGCATGGTGGTTCACACCTATAATTCCAACATTTGGAAGGGTGAGGCAGGAGGAATCACAAGTTCAAGCCAGCCTGAACCACATAGTGAGATCCTGTCAGAGAGAGAGAAAGAGAATATGAATGAGAATGTAAGCATCAGAGCCCAAGAAGACAGATGTTTTTCCGTTTCTCCTTAAAAGGTAAGATGCTAGGTTTTGCTGATTTTTTTTAACAATTCAGTTTGTTCCTCTCAAAGTTGAAATTAGCTCTGATCAAAAATAAGTAAACTGGTATAAAATGTTCATTATATTTTTGTTTTTTGTGGTGCTGAAGATCAAACGCAGAGCCTCACATATGCAAAAAATGTGAGCTACACCCTCAGCCCTGCTCATTGTTTTTATCCATACGTCTTTCCTTAGCAACTGAGGGAATCCATTGCTGAACACAAACCTCATATTGATAAGCTACTAAAGATAGGCCCACAACTAAAGGAGTTAAACCCAGAGGAAGGTAAAATGGTGGAAGAAAAATACCAGAAAGCAGAAAACATGTATGCCCAAATTAAAGAGGAAGTGCGTCAGCGGGCTCTGGCTCTGGACGAGGCTATCTCCCAGTCTGCCCAGGTATGTGTATGTCTTATACTCCTGTAATGTTAAAACTGTCTGCTACTCTAATCGAAAGGTCTTTGCGTCAGGTATGCCTGTGTACTTGGGACTATACAGACCAGCGTGTCAATAATACATTATCAACAGAGTAGCAAGCTTTGCTCACCTGCATTTGTATCTCCAGGATTGTTGACATACTGACACTCTGGAGGGTAAAATGCACATTGGCTGGTGTTTTGTTGATAATTTCCCTGAAAGCCTCGTATTGCAATGATCCTTTAGCAGGGGTAATTTTGGATAAATTTATCTGGTAGGTCCTAAAGCTGCCTCAGCAGAAGTGCAGAGCCTGCTGGGCCTGTTGTCTTTGAGATTTAGAATGATGTAGCACATTAGCCTTCTTACTCAAGAAGCTACTAGCTTTCTGATTGGGAGAAAGATGCTTCACTAGGGAGAAGAGCCAAAAAGAAGCATAAAGTACCTCAGTGAACTTGAAGGCATGTAACTACATAACTTTTCAACTAATACTATTAGTAGAACTTTGTCATGTCTGGGTATTTTATTCCTATGTTTAGTCTGTATTCTTGGTTGATATTTGTACTTACTCAAGTTTTTCCCCCCACCTCCCGTCCCATCTCTCACTCACATTGTGGAATGTGTTACTTTGTGTTGTTGCTGCCTGCTCCTGTCTTCCCCACATCGTCACATTTCATTGTTGTGTTGACCGCGCCCACCATAACAGATTACAGAGGTAAGGTACCCACCCCCTCTGGGATTAAGGCATTCTTATAAAGCTGAAAATTGAGGCCATTACCTACAAAGAAATTTCCCCTTACATTAGAATAAATTGTATCATTGCAGTGTATGGTGTCACTTTCATTTGGGGTGGATTCCAGCAGTGAGGGAGTGATGGAAAGTGATTTTGTTACCAAATCTAGTAGGACACATAAAATTCATAAATCTTATATAAGTAAGTAATGAATCCAGAGTTGCGTTTAGATAGCTTCTTTTAAAAGGTCCGCTTAACTAGCTTGCTATCTTTTCTCCCCATTCTGTATCAGATTCTGAGAATTTACTTTATAATCATAGTAATGTTATTCAAAATACCAAAAAAGTGAAAAGATAACAATTTTTTTAAGAATAAGGTGAGATTTGGCCTTTCTTAATTACTTTTCATGATGCCAACATTTCCTTCTGACTATTTCATACCATATGGTGAGTTGTTAAATTATATACCCTGATACTTTTAAACTTTGCCTCAGGCAACATATTAAGTTCCCCATCCATGTGTAGCTGGTGGAGGGCATCTAACTTGTTGGTCTGACCTGTTGCATGCAAGTGTCATCTGAGATGCTGACATACTGACTCACCAGTTTCATGGTCTTGTCCCTTTTCGTCATGTTAGTTGGAGTAGGAGAAATAGTGTCACAGCACTAATGACTTAGTTGATTTCTGGCATATTGTTTAATCTCTTTTGACTCTGAAATTAAGTACTGTTTCTCCCCACCCCCACCATAGGGCAGCTCTGGTGTACTATGTCCAAAATGATTTCTTCGCTAAACCCAACACTTAAGAGCTAAGGCTAACTTGAACACAGGCTATTCTAAACAGTATTAGATTTATGCCTTGTCCTTATTGCCTAACATTTCACCAAGAAGTGTGAGAAAGTATTGCACTGTCGGCTGATGTTTCAACTTTGTTTAGTTCCATGATAAAATTGAGCCCATGTTGGAGACTCTGGAAAATCTTTCATCTCGCCTCCGTATGCCACCCCTGATCCCTGCTGAAGTGGACAAGATCAGAGAGTGCATCAGTGACAATAAGAGTGCCACCATGGAACTCGAAAAACTGCAGCCGTCTTTTGAGGCCCTGAAGCGCTGTGGAGAAGAGCTCATTGGGCGATCTCAGGGAGCAGACAAGGATCTGGCTGCTAAAGGTACATGGTAGATATAATTATTTTAAAGAAAAGTCAGTAAATTCCAAGCTGTGATTATCTCCAGCATCCTACCGGATGTGTTTCATTGACTCAAAAGGCAACCCCCGAATAATGAGTATTCCACAAAGTCATTTGGAAGTCATTTAGAATTCAGGACACATTTTCCCATTGAAACAAGGTTACAATTGGTAGTTAGATTCCCAGGCCAGGAAACAAATGCTCCTTTAACCCCTAATGTGAGTAAACTACAGTATCAATAGTGGGTAGAACATAACTACCTTTTTATAGCACTTTCATGGGAAACACACGAGTTCAGCACAGAATACTATAAGTAGAGATCCCCTCTCAGCCTCTTTCTTTTTATCTCAGCAGCACCTTTATGTTGGATTTCTAGACCACTTCTATGATCCGTTTTTGTGGGGGACCAACCTAAACAGAAAATGTTAGTGCAGAAATAATAGTATTACAGCTAATGTGGAAAACTGGCCATCAATTACGCATTTTTCGAGCTGCTCTTAAAGATAGTTTCACTGAAAATGTCAGAGTTAGATGGAATTTCTGATGAGACTGCTTTGAAGTATTTAGAGAAGTCCTATTCGTCTTTATCCCCCTCAGAAATTCAGGACAAATTGGATCAAATGGTATTCTTCTGGGAAGACATCAAAGCTCGGGCTGAAGAAAGAGAAATTAAATTCCTTGATGTCCTTGAATTGGCGGAGAAATTCTGGTACGACATGGCAGCTCTCTTGACAACCATCAGAGACACCCAGGATATTGTCCATGACTTAGAAAGCCCAGGCATTGACCCATCCATCATCAAGCAACAAGTTGAAGCTGCTGAGGTAAGAGAAAAACAAAACTTCTCTTATGTGTGTCCTTTAGCAAAGCATTTTATCCAAGTATTTGTATTAGCTGCTTTATTGTTTTTTTGTTCTGTAAGACTTTTATTGTGTAAGGCTTTTTTTCAGTTTGAAAACAAATACCTCCTTATTGTAGTAAATTTAATATAGAAAGGCAGACAGTAGAAAACAAAAGCCAATTTTGTACTCATCGTCCAGAGTTGACAGTTATTACTTTAACATCTTTTACTTAGCATGGGCCAGTGATGCAATGGATGACATACCTTTCTTTAGTCTTTCCGGAAAGTCTAGTCTATAATAAATGCACATCTTATCTCATCTAGTCCACTTAGCACAAGCAAGCCTACTTGGTATTACCTTTCATATTTCCTGTTTTAATTTTAGATATTTTCCCATATAGAAACTCTTCTTCTCCTCATCCCTCTCTGTCATCCCTTAAAACCATGTTTTAGGATCTGGAACAGAACTGGCTTTCTTTAGGGTTATGTAGCCCAGCACTCCCATTATGTTAGTCTGTCAGTGCTCACATTTGTGACCTGCAGTGTACTATTTCATCCTTGTTTATGTTTCTTTCTGAAATAGACCTCTGACTCTGGATTACAATTTCCTTAGAGGCAGGAAAGGATGAACTGTTAGTAAATTATCGAAGCTCATTGTGTCTTTCCCATACTGTCCCAGTTTTTATTCTTGCAATTTTATCTTTGTACGCTCATCATATTTATATGTATATGTATAATATTTGGTATATGTTGTATTTTGTATATGTATGGACAACAGCCACTTGGTGCCTGAAGCTACACCATCTAAATAAAATAAAATATGAAAAACATTGAAAGTTTGTGAGAATGACGGTTCTGTTCAGTGTCTGCTCTCAGCAGGCTGTAAGTTTGGGAAGTTCTGTTCTGCTTTCTGCTGTGACTCACATTCTGTTCCTTTATGTGTAGACTATTAAGGAGGAGACAGATGGTCTGCATGAGGAGTTGGAATTTATTCGAATCCTTGGAGCAGATTTGATTTTTGCCTGTGGTGAAACTGAGAAGCCCGAAGTGAAAAAGAGCATTGATGAGGTGTGGAGAATGGATGAGGGATTGAGATAAAACATTAGTGAATTCAGCCTGGAGAATGGTATTAATTAAAAAATCTGATGGAATGTTTTTCTCCTAGATGAATAATGCTTGGGAGAACTTAAACAAAACATGGAAAGAGAGGCTCGAAAAACTTGAGGATGCTATGCAAGCAGCTGTGCATTATCAAGACACTCTTCAGGTGAGACGCCCGAAGGTGACCACCAAGGCAGTACAAGTTCCATCTTCTCTTGGTCATTTTCTAGGTTCAGTGCAAAAGAGAGTAGGTCACCTTCATAGGACCTCAGTGTTCTCAAGCCTAAGATACTGCTGTTTCTACATTTTTAGCTGAGGATTCTGTCTTCCAATGAGAGAAATGGGTATCTGAGTTTCTACTCCTCCTGCCATTTTTGTCATCATTGCGTTCTTACCATATTTATACTCATTTAGTTCTACAACAAAGCTGCCTTACTAAGGCATTGTTTTGCAAAGGCTCCAAGCCCAGGTTATCATGAAGTATGATAGCAAGGATAGTGATGACTCTCTCCAGGTGCCATATTTTTGGTTTTGTTTGTTTGTTTGATTTATTTATTTATCTGTATTTTTCTTTTAGGCCATGTTTGATTGGCTGGATAACACTGTGATCAAACTCTGCACCATGCCCCCTGTCGGCACTGACCTCAACACTGTTAAAGATCAGTTAAACGAGATGAAGGTTTGTATCCCAGAATGGATAGCTTTGGAAGAAAAGTTGCTTGGTAGTTTTTAAAGGCTTGGTTTGATATTAATACTGAGTACATCTTCGACAGGAGTTCAAAGTGGAAGTTTACCAACAGCAAATTGAGATGGAGAAGCTCAATCACCAGGGTGAACTAATGTTAAAGAAAGCTACTGATGAAACAGACAGAGACATTATACGAGAGCCACTGACAGAACTCAAACACCTCTGGGAGAACTTGGGTGAAAAAATTGCCTACAGACAGGTGAGGCGAGTGGTTGAAGGTGTAAACAAACTGCTGTTGGCTCTTTTTTAATTCCCTAACAAATCTTACCTTTCTGTCTTGTTCTGAGCAGCATAAACTAGAAGGTGCTCTCTTGGCCCTTGGCCAGTTCCAGCATGCCTTAGAGGAACTTATGGGCTGGCTGACTCACACCGAAGAGTTGCTGGATGCTCAGAGACCAATAAGTGGAGACCCAAAAGTCATTGAAGTTGAGCTGGCAAAGCACCATGTAAGTATTTTCTGCTAGTTTGAGACCAGATATTGCTTCCAAAAGCTTTTTGATGTCATGTATACCTTAGAGAACCAGGTTTGATGATAATCATAGAGATGAATTAATGTCATTCAACGTCTTACAGGTTCTAAAAAATGATGTTTTGGCTCATCAAGCCACAGTGGAAACAGTTAACAAAGCTGGCAATGAGCTTCTTGAATCTAGTGCTGGAGATGATGCCAGTAGCCTACGAAGCCGCTTGGAAACTATGAACCAGTGCTGGGAGTCAGTGCTGCAGAAGACGGAGGAGAGGGAACAGCAGCTTCAGTCAACACTGCAGCAGGTATGTGCACCATCCAAGGCAGGAGGAGGAGGTCTGCATGTGACTGCAATTGGAGGAAGGCCTAGGTCAGAGAAGAAAGCCACTGTGGTAGTGATCCTCTTGAGACTGATCTGAAAAGAACAGTTTTTTATTAAGTGGCTCTTCTTGGATTAGTTAGTAGTTCAGTCTCTTATTTATTATTCAGAGTGGTAGATCTTCACTATATCCATCCCCGTTCACAGATTTTATTTTTTTTCCTATATCAGGTTCTTCCCTCTTCAACAGTACCTTGATCAGTTCATTCTTCAGATATGTACTGTGTTACAGTGAAATCTAAAGGATTCTGCTAGATTCTGGGAACAAATACATTGTGCTGAACCTGCCATGGAAAACTAGCTGAGAGCATCCCAACATTCCTCCCTCACAGTTCCTCTGAGGATTTTTTTTCAAATCCATTTTATTTAAAGGAGGAAAAGAAAAAAAACTAAAATAAAATTTCAAAACACACCAATCAGGGAGCAGCAATGGTACATAAATTGCACATTGTCATCCCCAAATCATTCACCCAGAGCACAAGACATCTACATTCAATTGTCCAGGCAATACCAGCACAAATCTTTCTCTTCAAGGAACTCAAAGGAATCAGTAGTATAACTATCTTAACTATTTTTTATGTACATATATATGCATATGTTGTTTCTTTCAGCTTCTCACACTAATGAGACAATACAATGTATATACATGTATATGCATATGTTGTTTCTTTCAGCTTCTCACCCTAATTAGACAATACAATGTTTACACATGTGTGTCTTATTTATTTCACTAATGACTGTGGTCTCAAGTTGCATCCATTTACCTATAACAGTCTCCAGTTTATCCTTTTTTATGGCTGAGTAGTACTCTATTGTATAAAGATACATCTTTTTTTATCCATTCCTCAGTCGATGGGCATTTAGGTTGTTTCCAAGATCTAGCTATTACAAATTGTGCTGCTTTAAACATGGGTGCACGTGTCGCTGTGGTATGTTTTTAATTCTTTTGGAATGATACCCAGAAGAGGAATAGCTGGGTTGAATGGAACCTCTAGTGCTAGTTTTTCTTCATAGGATTCTTTACAGTTCACATTTGAAACTGAGACTTGACTGCTTATCTGCGATACATCTTTCTCTCAAAAGGCCCAAGGTTTCCACAGTGAAATTGAAGATTTCCTCTTGGAGCTGACTAGAATGGAGAGCCAGCTGTCTGCATCTAAGCCTACAGGAGGACTTCCTGAAACTGCTAGGGAGCAGCTTGATACACATATGGTAATGGCGATTTCTTCAAATTGAACATAAGCACCCCACATTCACTACCTTCTTTCTGAGTTCACAGAGATACATATACCTAGGAGTCTACAAAGGAGCTCATTTTTACCAACAACATATAGTGCACACTTGAGTACTGCTGCTTTTCTACCAGCTTCCATACTTTACCATGGGCGGCAGTAGTGACAGGAGCAAGTCAGCCAGAAGGACACCAGTGAGCTGGTAAATTTTGAATTGACCTGTTTGGTCAGCATAACTATATAATCAGAAGGTGCTGTGTCAAAGACAGTAAGGGCCTGGGGACATAGCTCGGTTGTAAAATGTGTGTAGCTTGTACAAGGCCCTAGGTTGAGTCTCCAGTACCAGAAAAATAAATAAATAAATGTGTAGAACAGACATGTTTGTATTTAATAAGACTATGCAGTGAGGTAATGGGAAATCAGAAAATCGGACAGTATTTCAAGAAAGCGTGCTGAAGCTGGGCATAGTCACACATACCCTGTAATCCCAGTACTTGGAGACTGAGGCAGGAGGATCTCTGCAAGTGGAAGGACACTGCACTGCATAGCGAAACCCTGTCTGGGGAAGGGGGAAAAAAAAATATATATATATATGTACATATATATATATACACACACACACACACACACACATACATATTTATATATACACATATACACATATATATATATATATAGTGTTGAGAACAAAAGACAACATGTTTTCTAGGCAAGCCCTTCATGAAAAGGCGAAATAAATTATCGTGGTCTATTTTTGTCATTTTCGATCCTAAAAAATGTTTTTTACTTTTATTTACTTGTGACATTATTGTAGTATTAAGGAAGAATGATGGATTTTATTCCTTAACGACTCAGCAGTTGTACTGAATGCAAAAGCATCTTTTAAATCAAGATGAGACCTTAGGCTTTTGCAGACTGTCCTGGTGGATCTTGAGTGTCTTTGGGGAATGGGTGTAACTGGTACCTTTTTGTCTTTTTTTTATAGGAACTGTATTCCCAGTTGAAAGCGAAGGAAGAGACATACAACCAATTGCTTGACAAAGGCAGGCTCATGCTCCTAAGCCGTGATGATTCTGGGTCTGGCTCAAAGACAGAGCAGAGTGTAGCACTCTTGGAGCAGAAATGGCGTGTGGTCAGCAGTAAGCTGGAAGAAAGAAAGGTATCACCACAAAGCCCTGTATTTGAACAGTTCAGTTGATGATAGTAGTGGTAATGTAATTATCATTTTGTTTCCATGAAGATTTTTCAAAGATCACTATATTGTAATGAATTGCAGAACTAATACTCAGAGTTGTCTTCATACTGTTCCAGCTATCTTCTGTTTCTCTTTCCATCCTTGTCAAAATGCATTGATGAGTATTTCTGCTGACAATTGCTTCTACAATTATTCATTCTGTTTCTCTATCAGTTAAGATGTTACTGTCTTTTACTGTCTAGTAGTGGACTTTGTCCCATGTTAGCAGCCCATTTGTGTTAACTGCTTAAAACAGGGTTTCTTTGGAGTTAGTGAGTTGAGATTAGGAGGGTGGGAACAGGGCATGTGTGACTAATTGTTTTCCATAAGGAATTCAGTTTCTAGTATAAGTACAGTGTGTAAATGAACTTTACTAAAAATCAAAAAAGAAGTCAGTTATAGGGCTTGTCACTCTTCCACCAAAATCAGGTTTTCTTCTGTATAATAATAAAGGCAATCAAGATCAAGATGCTTCCCAAAAAGATCATTTTTCATGAGGACAGAGTTTCACTCAGGTTTTTGCTAGTCAGACTGACTGCTAAGTATGCTTGCAAACCTGTTGGGCACACCCACTCAGTAAATATTCAGAAGCTCCAGACACTGTGCTAATTTATAGTGGAAACAGTAGATGAACGGACCCTATCATTATGAAGCTAATGGGCAGAAGGACATACAATGGATTTTCACACACACAGTTTGAACATTTTGAGAGAGGAATTAATTTCATACTATCCTTCTACCATCGAGTTAGGTGATTGTACTATGAAGAATGGCCAAGGGACCTGAGTATATGGCTATATTCTAAGCTGTGGACAGGCTCCTGCACGGGCGGAACACAAAACAGACTAGAGAAACAGGCAGAGTCTGGTTTGTAATCAAGACATTTTGTAAGAGTGGGGCACAATGTCTCGAGACTTAGCTGGTCGTCGTCTGAGCTGATCAAGCAAAGCCAGGTGTCAAAAATAGCTATTTCTGATTTTGCAGGAGCATTACATTTCAGGATTGTAAAATCATTTATTAAATGTGTATGGTGCTTGCCGGGCATGGTGGTGCATGCCTGTAATCCCAGCACTCAGAAGGCTGAGGCAGGAAGATCACTGTGAGTTTGAGGCCAGCCTGGGCTGCAAAGTGAGTTCAAGGCCAACCTGAACTGCATAGTAAAACCCTGTCTCAAATAAAAAGACATAAATAAATAAATAAATAAATAAATGTATGTATATGATGCTATATTGCTGTAGATACAATAAGGGGAAATTTCTGCTGTCTAGGAAGTTGGAACATATTAATTTCCAAACATTCTCATGATGGATTTAAGGAAGAACTTATTTTCCATTCTCTACCTGACTTGTTTAAATTGGGTCAGTTGCTGTGTGCACCAGCCCCAGTACTAGGGATCAAACCCAGGGCTTCACACATGCAAGGCAAGTGCTGTACTACTGAGCTGCATTTCTAGCCCTGTACATTTTTATAACATTTATCATAAGGTTTTTGCAGCAATTACAGAAGTAACCTGAAAGCACAAACAAGAAAATAGAAATCATAATCTAACACATCAGCTAGAATTAATAGCAGTTAACATTTTGGTGTATGTCTTGAATTTTTTTTTTTCTTATGAATACATTCTTTTTTGAGGCTAGGTCTCCCTGTTCAGTGCAGGCTGGCCTCAAACTCACAGCAATACTCCTGCCTCAGCCTCCCAAGTGCTGGGATTATAGGTGTGCACCTCCACACTCAGCCCATACATTCATTTTTAACATATTCTGAATATACTTTTTCTACCCTTTGGTACCCAGGGAGTGCTGAACTAAATCCCCAGAATTTTTACATGTATTTTTGTTTTGAGATAGGGTCCCACTAAGTCTCCAAGTTTCCCTGGCTGGGCTGGAAATTTGGTCCTCCTGCCTCAGCCCTCTGAGTAGCTGAGATTACAGGTGTGCGTCACCACATCCAACTTGGGTGTTCATTTTTAGCAACATACTGTTTTACTTTGCCTGCCTGGATGCTGAGCTGGCAGGGAAAAGTGATGGGGGAGGTAGGCGGAAGTCCATGAGGATGAAGCTTGTAGACTCTGGAATTGCAGTGTGTTCCTGGCTAACAGCATTTGTCGTGAATGTCATTACTTTGCCATTCTGATTTAGATTACAGTATCTAAAGCATTTACATCCAGTGGTATTAGATTTTTGCAGCTTTTGTTGTAATATTTCTTGTTATCTTTTCTACTCATGGGATAAGCATACATTTTAGACCCAGGCATTTTATGTGCCACATTTCTGAAAACATGTATTTAGACAGCAGTGGACATTTTCTTTATAGCCATGCACTGTTTGTTTAGCTCTCTTTACACCACCAAAAAGAGAAAGAAAAACAAATTTTAAAGACTCTGAGATTACCCAGAGCAGGTTGCAGGCCCTGCGGCTCTCCCCACCAAGGGTCTGTTCACTTGTATTTGTCAGATAGTTTCTCCTGTTCTTGCATGACCCAGGACAGGGACAGTGGCTGAGAAAGGAACTCAGCCGCTAATTATACGCTTCCTTTTTCTTCATAGAGTTCTGATCCAGTTGTTTCAATTTCAAGCCCTAACATTAAAATGTCCACTTTTTTGCACAAAAGGCATGTTTGGAGGCTAAGTGAGGCTTCCTATTTAGAGGTCATTTCATTTGGTGTGTAATTCATGCCTTTGCCATTGAAACTGTAATTCCTGAATTTAGCACTTTGCTTTTTGTTTTCTATTTAAAATTCAGTTAAAGCTGGAAGAGGCCCTCAACTTGGCAACAGAATTCCAGAATTCCCTACAAGAATTTATCAACTGGCTTACCCTAGCAGAGCAGAGTTTAAACATCGCTTCTTCCCCCAGCCTGATTTTAAACACTGTCCTTTCCCAGATAGAGGAGCACAAGGTAACTATGACTCATAGCGTTACCTTCTTTTTGAAGGGGCAGTAGTTCTTACGTTAAAGACCAATATTGTTCCCTCAGGTTTTTGCTAATGAAGTGAATGCCCATCGAGACCACATCATCGAGCTGGATCAAACAGGGAATCAGTTAAAGTTCCTTAGCCAAAAACAGGATGTCGTTTTGATCAAGAATTTGTTAGTTAGCGTCCAGTCTCGGTGGGAGAAGGTTGTCCAGCGATCCATTGAAAGAGGGCGATCACTAGATGATGCCAGGAAGCGGGCAAAACAAGTAAGTTATAAAAGATGTTAATTTATTGAACGAGCTTGGGCTGCATGTTTGAGTTTCTGGGATGGTTCTCATAAATGAATTATGTAGTTTGCTTATTTGTTCCTGTTGCAACATGTTTGTTATATCATTTTAGTTCCATGAAGCTTGGAAGAAACTGATTGACTGGCTAGAAGATGCAGAGAGTCACCTAGACTCAGAACTGGAGATATCCAATGACCCAGACAAAATTAAACTTCAGCTTTCTAAGCATAAGGTAAAACAGTTAATTGCTCCTACTTACTAACTTGGTGTAAGCGTATAGCATGCTTTAGATTAGAAATAAGACTAAAGACAAGATGGTGAAGGGTTCCTTTTTTCTTCTTTTCTCAATCCTGGGTCTTGAACCTAGGTCTTGGTATGTGCTAGGAAAGCGCTCTATCACTGAGTTATACCTGCAACCCCAGCCCCAGCCCCAGCCCCAGCCCCAGCCCCAGGGTTCCGTTGTATATCTAGGCACTGTCTAACCATAACATTGCTCTTTTTAAGTAGGAGTATGAGCAAAGCAGTTATCAGTGTAACCAGCTGAAACTGTAGGCTTTTGGAAATTGCTATGTACTGCTGTAAATGGCATAAGTAAAAAATTATCCTTAGGGTAGGTTATTGTTAATTTTATTTTGGTTTGGTTTTTTATTTTTTTTATTTTTTACTTTATTTATTTATTTATTTATTTTTGCAGCACAGGGATTGAACTCCCAACCTTGCACCTGCCAGACAGGCGCTTAAGCCACTGAACCAAACTCCTGGCCCTAGTTTTTTGAGGCAGGGCCGCACTATGTAGCTCAGGCCGGCCTTGCACTCGTGTTGTAGCCCAAGCCGGCCTCGAACTCACAACACTGCTCCTGCCTCAGACTCCCAAGTGCTGGGATTAAAGGCGCATGCCACCATGCCTGGCTTTGGTTTAGTTTTTTATACAATATATTTTTTTCTCTTCCAGTTTTGAGTATTAAACATAGGGCCTCACACTAGGCAAACACTGTATCACTCAGCTACATCCTCAGTGCCCTTTTTTTTTTGTTGCTGGCCAGAGTGTTATTAATTGGCGCCATCTGACTTTGAATTTGTAGTCCTCCTGCTTCAGCCTCCCAAGTAGCTGGGAATGAGAGCCATGGATTTAACTCAGCAGCACAAAGTGCCTGCCTTGCAAGTGTGAAGTTGTGAGTTCAATTCCTGATACGAAAAAAAAGAAAAAAAAGAAAAAGGTAGCTGGGTGTATAGACATATGCCATCATACCAGCCATATTTGATCTCTAACCTGAAAAGTCAAATTTTTTATTGTTGATCCATATTAAGGCATCATCTAATTTTTTTTGTATTTGCTGAGGATTAAGCCCAGGGCCTTGTAACATCTTTTTCTTTGAGACAGCATCTCACTGTGTAGTTCGAACTGGCTTTGAGTTCACTGTGTAACCTAGGCTGATCTCAAACTCTTGGTGAGCCTTCTGCCTCTCTGAGTGCTGGAATTACAGGTGTGCACCACCACACCCAACTCATTTGTTTATTTTTTAACATCACTTTATTTATTTTATCATATATTCTTTTCTTTCTGAAAACAGGAGTTTCAGAAAACGCTTGGGGGCAAACAGCCTGTGTATGATACCACAATTAGAACTGGGAGAGCACTGAAAGAGAAGACTCTGCTTGCTGATGATACACAGAAACTTGACAACTTATTGGGAGAAGTCAGAGACAAATGGGATACTGTTTGTGGCAAGTCTGTGGAGCGGTGAGCATGAATGTCCCCTATAGGGTAGACGACGGCATGCCAGAAGTAATTTAGAGACTTCAAATGGTGATAAAGCTAATGCATCAGGAGGAGGTCGTGAATTCAGCATTATGGTGTGATTTAAATAGAATGTATTACAATTGTTAATCTTGAACCTTACTCTATTAGCAAAGGAGAGACCTGCAAAATCATACCAACAGTAACAGAAGATCAGTAATTCTAAATACTTGTAAATCACAAGTTTGTAATACCAGTAACTATCTTCTTGTGCATTCTCACTGTGTGTCAGGCATTATGCAAACTCTTCATGCATTTAACCATGACAATAACCAGCCTTACTGGGCAGTTACCACTGAACGTGTTCCAAACAGTGCCCTAATAATTAACACTCATAAAAACCAGCGAGGTGGCTACTATTCTTACTCACATCTTATAAATGAGAAAATGTTCACAAGAGGTTTCTTAACTCCCCCAAGATCACTCAGCTAAGTGGCAGAGCTGGGATTTGAACCTATATAGTTTGGTTCTAGAAGCTATACTTTCATCTGCCCATACCCACTAGGCTATGCTAAATATAACAATTTCTGTGTCCTATTTGTCCTCCTAACTTTTTTGATGAAGAAGCTGGGCTTCAAAAAGATAGAGATAGCCAGGGTCACACAAATGGTGCAGAGCTGAGAGTTCAACTCCTGATTCCATGCCATTACCAAAACCAGCCATCATTCCCTGACTAGAGTGCTACAAAGTAATTAACACAGACCTTGGTTTGTTGGGGTATGTCCTTATATTGTTGAATTGTAAGATTCCCAGGGATATCCATACCCATTTTGTGCACTATACTTAATATATTCTAAAGAGTAACTGTAAAATGTCTGTGAAGCCCAGCATGATAGTGCATGCCTGTAATCCCAGTGCTCGACAGGCTGAGGCAGGAGGATCACAGTGAATTCGAGGCCAGCCTGAACTGCATAGCAAGACCCTGTCTCAAAAATAATGTCTGTGCATCTCTCAGTCACTTTTTACTCTTAATTGTTCTAGCATAAAGTCACTGTAGGGTTCAAGCAATATTCCTTTTCAGTAGTTGGAATCGTGAACTATTCTTTTTTTTTTCAAATCCATTTTATTTCAAGGAAATAAAAAGAAAAAAAAAACTAAAGCTAAATCTTTAAACTATTCTTATAAAAAATCCCCAAAGCCAGGCTTGGTGTTGCATCCCTGTAATTCCAGTGCTTGGGAGGCTGAGGCAAGAAGATGTGGAGTTTTAGCCAAGTCTAACCACAGAGTTGAGGCTGTGTCTCAAGAAAAAAAAAAGAATTCCTAAAAATGTTGGAGTTTCTGTTCTTTTCTTAGGCAGCATAAGTTGGAGGAAGCACTACTGTTTTCAGGCCAGTTCATGGACGCATTGCAAGCATTGGTTGACTGGTTGTACAAGGTCGAGCCACAGCTGGCAGAGGACCAACCTGTGCATGGGGACCTTGACCTCGTCATGAACCTCATGGATGCCCACAAGGTGAGAAGTGACATTTAAGCTTCGTGGAAGGCAGCGCCATCGAATCATCTACCTCTGTGAGCCTTTCGGTCTGGGTCAACCAACTAGGAGAGAAGGAAAGACTAAGAGCCTGTATTCCGCAGAGAAGCAGATTCTTGGTCCCCCTCCCCCCAAGCTTTATTTTTTATTTGTACATGTTTGTAGTGCCTAATGATCGTATTCCTCATGGGTAGTTTCCATGTATATAACACAGTATAATTTTTTTTTAACCCTCTTCTCTTTTATCACTCATCCCCCTGGCTTTGGCTTCTTGCTTTCTCTGTCTAAACTTTTGCTGAGCTTCAGCATCAATCACAAAGAATTTACTAAAATTTTTGGCTTAAGTCACATTTGGCAGTTTGTAAACTTTATTTTGAGGTTCTCTTTCTTCCTTTTTGTCTTAGTTGAGTCACAAAATGAATTTAAATCAAGAATGAGACCTTTAAGGTGTTGTTTTCCACTAACACCTAGAATAGAAAAAAGAGATTTGTGTGTGTGTGTGGTTTTTTTTTTTTTTTTTTTTTTTTTTTTTGAGACAGGGTCTCATTATGCAGTTCAGACTGATCTTGAACTCAACTTTGTAGCCCAGGCTGGCTTTGAACTCACAGTGATCCTCCTGCTGTGATTACAGGCGTGCACCACCACACCTGGCAAGAGATTATTTTTCAAACCAAACAAACTTAACACCATGCTCACCATTCTTTTGGCCACTGTCTAATGTAACCTACACCTGTCATGTTGCATTGCACAATATCCTCCTTTATCTTGAAATTATATCAAATTTTTTTTGTGTCATGTTTCAAATTTTTTTATTGATACATGTTTGCAGTACATAATGATTACATTTATTGTGGGGGAGTTTGTACATGGATATAATGCATCTTAATTTTTTTTTTTTTTTTGTACCAGGAATTGAACTCAGGAATTTGCACTTGCTAGGCAAGTGCTGTGCACTGAGCTATACCCAGCCCCAACACATCTTAATTCTTTTTTTTTTTTTAATTTTAAAGAGAATAAAAACAGAACAAAGCAAATCAGAACAGAACAATGCAAGCAACACAGGACTTCGCTTCAAGACAACAGGAAATCAACAGTGGCTACCATAATGTCTCTTGTTTTCTTTGAAATAGTTGTCCATACCTTCACATACAATACAATCAAACAAAACAAAATAGTATAAAACCATTCCAAACAAAAGAATGAAAGCATTGTGGGACTTCAAAACAAGACAATAGGAAACAGCAATGGCTACCATAATGTCTCCTGTTCTCTTCAAAATAACTGTCCATACCCTCATATACAATGAGATCAAATAATAGAAAACAGACTAAAACCAATTAAAACAAAAGAATGAAAGCATTACAGGACTTCAAAACCAGATAGCAAGAAATGAACAATGGTTACTATAATGTCTCATTTTCTTCAAAATAACTGTTCATACCATCACACATAATAGTCAAACAAACCAAAACAGAATAAAACCATTTAAAAGAATGAAAGCATTATAGGACTTCAAAACAGGATAATAGGAAACCAACCGTGATTACCATAATACATCCCATTATGTTCAAAACAGCTGCCCATACCATCAGACACAGTAAAATCTAACAAAAAGACAGGACAGAACCAAGCCTAACAAAATTGTGAAAACATTACAAGAGTTCAAAACAAGACAATAAGAAATTAACATTGGTTACCACCTTCTCTTCCTAGGTGTTTCCTTCCTTATCACTTTTGTAATATCTTTTGTGTTTTTGGATCCCACTAACTCCTTTGGTATTTTATGCTAGTGTTCACTCGTATGAGTTCTAACTGTTTCACCCATGAATATGACCTCCAGGTGCATCCATTTAGCTACAAGATTCTTTTTTCATCTTCTGTTCCCATTTCTCCCTGTTCCTTGAACTCTTGTTCTCCTTCCCATTTGCAAAAGCTCTATTTCCATTTTTTCCTTTAATTCTCTTTCCTTTTTCTCTTCCCTCCCTTCCTACTCTATCTCTTTTTTCCCTTCCCATTTGAAAAAAATTTTCTTCCTATTACCAAATCGTTATTCTATTAACTGCAGATGTGTTCATATGTATACCCCATAATTTTAGAAATGTTAGTATGATTATTCCCATTTTACAGGTAAGGAAACTAGGACTCAAGTTAAACCTGTTTTGCAAAATCATGAAACTCATAATAAATCCCTGAACTGATACTGAGCTGCTTCTTTCTTCTATGTTATTCTGCCTGCCTGTATAGATAAAAAAGACACATGATTAGAAACTGTCAAGGAAATGATTACTGTTCTCTGTGGCTTTACTGATTGAATGCAAACAAAATATTTGTAAGATAAACTATTTCTCATGTCTTCTTTTCTAGGTTTTCCAGAAGGAACTAGGAAAGCGAACAGGAACTGTTCAGGTCCTGAAGCGGTCAGGTAGAGAATTGATTGAGAATAGTCGAGATGACACCACTTGGGTAAAAGGACAGCTACAGGAACTGAGCACTCGCTGGGACACTGTTTGTAAACTCTCCGTTTCCAAGCAAAGTCGTCTTGAGCAGGCCTTAAAACAAGTAAGAGACAATTTGGGAGCCAACCCAAGGCAGGAATATGGGGATATTTGTTTTAGTTTCTTTATGAGGCTCAGTTCCAGCCAGTCTTGAACATAGTGTTAAAATTGATACTCCGAATGTTCTTCAGGACTTTAACATTCATTAGTATTAGATAACAAATGTGTGACTTTTGAAGATCTACAAATGAAAAAGGACCTTGGTGGAGTTCAACCAGCTCAGACAGTGCCTGTGATATGCTAAAGAGTTCAGTCCCAGACCCTTTCCCTGGCATGTCCCAGAGGCTAAGGCCTCGGCTGCAGAAAGAGGTCCAGTCTTTTGTGCTTGGTTATTTCAGGCTGAAGAGTTTCGGGACACAGTCCACATGCTATTGGAGTGGCTTTCTGAAGCAGAGCAAACTCTTCGCTTTCGGGGGGCACTTCCCGATGACACAGAAGCCCTGCAGTCTCTCATCGATACCCATAAGGTAATCTAGGCCTATTGGTTAGTGACCTGTGCTACCCATCACAGGTCACTGAGGGTTGCCCCACCACTCAGGAAAACAGGGTTTGCTTGGAAATAGCCTCATGTGAAAAGGAGTAAAACCAGAATGGGCCAATTCATTGAGTTAGCAGGAATGAGAGGGAAGTGACTGATAGTTTTTGTGAAACCTTAAACATCAGTATTCATTGATTTTTCCAAAAGCATTGTAAATAAGTAAAATAACATATTACTATGTAAAGAAAATGCAGACCATTTCCCTTTCTTTACTTCTCCCCTCTTCCTGCCTTTGTTTGACTTACATTTCCTTCTTTGAGCCTTGGTCTGATCTCCAGGAGCTGCTTACCAAACTATAGAATGTAACCCATATCTTGGGCCTCAGTGTACCCTGATGAAGTGGGAAATGTTGTTTTCTTTTTTAATTTTCATGTTACCTACCCAGAGATTTTAATCTTGGTTTTGTCACTGTATACTGTAATAGGTATTTTTAAAATATCGTGGTGTTTCATAGCTATTATATTTTTTCCAAGACAAATGTGTTTATAGATGTGGAAACAAATAAAGATAAGATTTTTAAAAAGAGAGAAACTAACTCAAAAGAGAAAAGAAGGGCATACCTCTGTGTCCCTTGTCTATCTTACATATACCTTTCACCTTCCCACATCTTATAAAACTGGAAAAGAACACCTAGATACAGGCTTTTAGAGGCCAATGCTAACATGTGTAGGAAAAAAAAATACACTAAAATTTCTTTCCCTTCTGAGTATAAGAGAACAGTGCTCACAGACTATATTTCTTCAGTTTTTGGTTTCCAAATCTTGTTTGTTTAGGAGTTTATGAAGAAAGTGGAAGAAAAGCGAGTGGATGTGAATGCGGCAGTAGCCATGGGAGAAGTGATCCTGGCTGTCTGCCATCCCGACTGCATCACGACCATTAAACACTGGATCACGATCATCCGGGCTCGCTTTGAGGAAGTGAGTCACCATACACCCAGGGACGCGAGATTGTAGTGATAAAATAATACACAACTTTCTTGTTCCCTCAGATAAGGAATTTTTTACTCATGAATTTCTGAACAAAATTTAAGTTGACATTTTAGTAAAAACTTCTTGGTAATGTGCAGCAGTCTGGAAAAAGTAGTACTGATATAGTGATGTGTGATTCGGATAGACACGTGGTGTGTTTTGCTTCCCTCCTTCCTGGGTTGTATTAGGATGTACTGAATCTCCACACAGGAGAACTGGCTGCTGCTTGTAGCTCTTACCCAAGTTTTCTCACTGGGATAAGAGAGACGCCTCTTAACTGCTTGGGCAGTCCTTCAGCTAAAAAGTCATGGATCAGATGAAAAGGGGCTTTGGAACAGGGATGGTTTTCTTCTCTCTCCACAGGTCCTGACATGGGCAAAGCAACACCAGCAGCGCCTGGAAACAGCCCTGTCAGAGCTGGTGGCTAACGCTGAGCTCCTGGAAGAACTTCTGGCATGGATCCAGTGGGCCGAGACTACCCTCATTCAGCGAGATCAGGAGCCAATCCCTCAGAACATTGACAGAGTTAAAGCCCTTATCGCTGAGCATCAGGTATCCTAACCTCACTGGTGTTTTCTGTGCAGTCATGGAGCCCATTTTCTTTTCACTGTGCATTCTTTTTCAGTTGTGCTACACATATTATTATAGACCTAGCTACTTAAAACATTTCACTCTGACCTTAGTTTCCATAGGTTAAGAGTCACGAGTTAGCTGAGTCTTCTTAGGGGTCTCAGGTGGAAATCAAAGTGTCAGTCGGTACTGTACATCTCATCTGAACTCTGAGACCATCTTCCAGGCTCACTCAGTTCCTTGCAGTTGTAGGACTGAATTATCAATTTTCTTGGTGACTTTTAACTCCTGGAGCAATGGTGGTGAACCTATTGCACACATGTTGTAGTGGGCTGTGTGTACCATTAAAAGCTCTAAAAGGTTCACCATCACTGTCCGGAGGCTGTCCTCCGGTCTTAACCATAGAGCCCTCTCACTGGGTTTTCAAAACCAGGAAAAATTGTCCATTGTGCTGCCAACAGGATCTTATATAATGAAATGTAACCAGTGCAATGACTGTTCTGCCATTGCATAGGCATCACTCTTGCTCAAGGGGGTTGCACAGGGCATGTACACCACTGGCCCTCCCTGGAAGCAAGGGCCTGTCCCCATTACACCTGGCTTCGGAAAGAGCTCTTGCCCAGCGAGGAAGGGCTAGGATGACACATCAGACCAAACAATGAATGAAAGCTCAGTTAAGCCATCTTCATAGGTTATCCTTAGGAAGTAAGTACAGTTTTTAACCATGGTGATTTACACTGAATGCAAGCATGAGTTTGCTTAGTTTTACTCTCGGGCAGTATAACCTTTTAGTTTGTATAGAAAATTACTCTGGCAAATGAAAACTCACTGTACTTTGGTGAGATTTACCTACACTGACACCTACCCTCGAGACTCAAGGTCATCCTCCTGGTTAAGGTGAGTCCCCTTTTAAGTTATCCCACTCTCCCCTTTCTGTCTTCAGGTTCTCCCTTTCTGTGTACTTTTCCTATGAAGCTTTCAGAGATGTCCCTTCAAACCTGTGTTCCCCCAAGTTACTGCCATTGTTGCTGCCCTCATGTTCTAGCCAGGTTTCTCATTCCCTCCTCTCCTCGGTTCCCATTCACTCCACTGGGCCCTGTGGTTTTTTCCATCCGCAGACCACTGCATGTTTCTGGGCACATCCTCTTATTGGTCTTGCTTGACATGTGGCATAGTTGGCTGTTTGTTCTCAAAACTCTCCTTTGACTTCACTGTCCTTTCACTTTTTTTTCTCTGAGCTCCCTAACTGTTCGTTTTCAGTCATCTTGACTGTTTCCTCTTGCTCTCTCTACTTGTTGGTATTCTCTGAAGTTCCATTCTTGGCACACTTCTCATACTGCTAAGATTTATTTAGTCTAGCAGCTTTAGAAGTCATCTGTAAACCATGGATTTCCACATTTTTTTCTTCACCCCTACCACCATTACCTCTTGAAGTCCAGACATAAAGTAAACTAGAAGTGGCTCTAAAATTCCGTTTTCGTGCCAGGCATAGTGGTACGTGCCTGTGCCAGCACTTGAGAGGTTGAGAAGGATTGCTGCAAGCTCAGGGGTAGCCCGAAATACAGAGTGAGACCCTGTCTCAAAACAAACAAATAAATAAAATTCTATTTTATCTTTGCCTCCTTGCCTAGCCCCACCATTTCCTTTCAAACCTGTCTCTTTCCTTACACAGTTCCTCAACACAGAAGCTATGGGTCTCCCCTGTCTTGTTCCCTCTTCGTCTAGCCTGTCACCCTATCTTACCTGTCCTGCTTTCAAAATACCTCCGGGTAGGCTTCATCATTTCTCCTTTGTTCAGCCCCTTGCATGTTTTCCCCCAGTTATTGCAATGGTTTCCTAATCTTTGTCCCTATTACTGGTCTCTCCTTGCACCCTGATGCCCCCCATCACTCTGCCATCTTCCCATAATGACTCTTCTAAAGCATGAGTGTTGAACCTTTGACTTACCTGGGCCACACTGAATGAAGACAAATTGTCTTGGGCCTCATTTAAAGCATGTAATATAGTTAACGTACATAATTAACAAAACTTCCTTTTAAAGATATTTTTATTGTGGCCGGGCGTGGTGGCGCACGCCTTTAATCCCAGCACTCGGGAGGCTGAGGTAGGCGGAGCGTTGTGAGTTCGAGGCCGACTTGGGCTACAACGCGAGCGCAAGGCTGGCCTGAGCTACATAGTGCGACCCTGCCTCAAAAAACCAGGGCCGGGAATTTGGCTCAGTGCCTTAAGCACCTGCCCTGGCAGGCGCGAGGTTGTGAGTTCAATCCCTGGTGCCACAAAAAAAAAAAAAAAAAAAAAAAAAAAAAGATATTTTTATTGTAAACAGAGGGCAACATAAGCTAGTTGGATATTTGACCTTATTTTTGTGAAACTGATGTGTCAAGGTCATGTGATATAAGTGGTTGTAGTTCTTTGAGCATTCTCAAGGCGCTCATCAGAAATTTCTGAGCTAATTTTCCTCTTCACATGCTTCATCCTTGAAGATCATTGTTCACAAGTGCACTGACTGCACAGCAGACAGAGGAGGCAGCATCAGCATCACATGCTGTGCCCTCCTCTGAAGCATTGGTCTGTTACCTACGTAGTCTACACTCGAGCACCAAGCAATCAAGTCATAAAAGTATTGATTAAAAATCACATAGTGGTGTTAAAAGTTTACGGTCTTGCGAGGCCGTGTTACTAGGGCCACACACCCATGCCACCTGTGGTCTGCAAGTTGGACATGCCCAGTGTGCAGTGATCTGATCATGTCTCTTCTCTTGATCAAAATCCTTCCGTTGTCACCATTGCTCTCAGAATAAAATTCCTATCCCTGATGCAAGGCCTCTCTCAGTCATTCTCCTGCCTGCCTCTTGCCAAGCCTCTGATTGTATCTGCACAGCCAGTGAGGGAAGGGTCCTCATCCCTGAGGCTGTCAGGCTCCCTTGCTCTACCCAGACTGCACTGTGCTGGGTCTGCCTGCTTTCCCCTCATTCTCCATTTGTAGGTAACTCGGCTCAGCTTTCTTTGCCTCCTTGGGCTGTGACGTGCACACCTGGGTCTTCCCTGGAACCCTCGGTGGCACTTAGCACTCTGAGTCATAGGCTTTCATCACTAAGCTGTGAGTCCTTGAAGCCAGAGGCCGTGTCTTCCTTCTTCAGGTTTTTAGTCCTGGTAAAGTTTCTTACCTGGTTAAATTTCTTAAAAGTAATGAGAGTATGCAAGGGCACCTGTCACTTGAGTAGTTAGTTATGGGCTTGGTCTTTAGTAGTAAGAAGTTGCCTGTTTGCAAAAGAAAACTCAACTCTTTTCTCATTTTTTGTACTTAACAGACATTTATGGAAGAGATGACCCGAAAACAGCCTGATGTGGACCGGGTCACCAAGACATACAAAAGGAAGAATGTGGAACCTACCCATGCTCCTTTCATCGAGAAGTCTCGCGGCGGTGGCAGTATGTCTCTACCCCACTACATTAGAATGCTAGTTGAAGATGAACATTTTCAAAAGTATATGATAAATAACTTTTTGATTTTCAAAACCATACTGGGTTTGAGCCAAAATATCTCTCTCTCTTTCTTTTTTTTTTTTTTCCCCAGCCTTGAACTTGTGGCAGTCCTATGCCTCAGCGTCACCAGTGCTGGGATCACAGGCATGTGCCACCATGCCCAGCTGCAAAATCTCTTTTGAAACGTGCTTTTCTTATACTAACTTACTCTGTTTTGTTAAATTAGTATGAAATTTAATTCAACAGGTAGCAAAACCTGTCCTTTAGCAGTGGCCTTTTCATTGTTTTGGTCATCAGTGCTATTTACGTTTGCTTTGCACTGATTTAGTTACAGCACACATAAGTGTATTACCCACTGCTTTTGTCATTGAGATGACAAGTCCTCAGTTCACTACAGTAGGACAGAATTGGTGGGTGATGCGTAGGAGCTAGGTAAACGCTTGTTGGCTGGGAGGAGGGTCAGAGTTGGTGTTAATGCACCTCCATGCCTCAGTGTTGCCAAGTCAACCATTTCTTTTCTCAGTTACTGACTGGTAGCAGTGTAAAGATCTCCTGAGTTCATCCACATAGCTGTTTCTCTCTGTGGATGAACAAAATCAGCTTTTCTAATCTCATGGTTATTTTTCTTTCTAGGGAAGCCCTTGAGTCAGCCCACACCTCCTCCCATGCCAATCCTTTCACAATCCGAAGCGAAAAACCCACGGATCAACCAGCTGTCTGCCCGCTGGCAGCAGGTGTGGCTGTTAGCGCTAGATCGCCAGCGGAAGCTGAACGATGCCTTGGATCGCTTGGAGGAGGTACTGCCCCACTGGCCTTCGATGGTTTTTTCCCCCTAATCAAAACATAGCCCTTCTGAGGCCCTCTTACTGTGACAGTGTGCCTCCACCTGATTCTCCAGAAGTAAAATCAGACCTGTACTGAGCCCAGTATTCCTTTCTTCAAGCTCCCAAATGAGAAAGGAAAGACAGATTTCTAGGAATACCACTCATAGCAGAGGAGGCTGTGGCATCTGATCATAGAAAGCAAGAAATCAGGCAGTCTATACAAGGGTCAGGCAGTGGCGTGATCCTCCTCAGCGACTTGCTGTAGTTGAGAATCAGGAACAATTTTGAAAACGTTTCTCTATGTATGTAGCTTTTCACAAAACCGACCATTATTCAGCCCCTTCAGTAAAGGTATATATGCTACACAACTGTGAAATAAGAGTCATTCGTTATAATCTTAATATCTTCTCTAGGCCATAAGAAGCATTCTATTTTGAATTATTGCCACATATAAAAAACGTAATACTGCATTTCCTAGTTTTTAAAAGAAGCCTCTAATATCTTTTATATTTTTTATTTGTGCCTATCAAAGCAGCTATACCCGGAAGTGAGTGTTCTGTGTTTTTCTGGTGTTATTTCCATAGGTCAATTGAGTTTTAAGCATATTTGGTTCTGAAGCTTTTTTCCCCCATTCCTTCCAACTTTGGAATTTGAAAGACCAGGGGGAAAACTGCTACACTGTTAAGTCATTTCAAATGTGAGTCACTAATATAACCCAAGTAGCTGGAAACCACCCTGCCCACTGCCTAGGCCTGCTGTTTTCCATGAAGGCCAGACATTTAACACGGACATCAAGTGGGCAGTTTGTTCCCTCTGGTGCCATTTCAAAGAAACATGCTTGGGTACAGGGTTGGGTTCTTATTCCTTCATCTAGAACTCTGATTTTCTCAAGAAAGTCTCAGAAAATGGTGGGAAGCATAGGCCTCCTATGTGACCCCATGCGTGATTTACAGAGCCTCTCAAAGCAACATGTAAGCGATGCTGAGACCTTGCCTCTGGGGTGGAATCCATTTCCTTACATCTAGGTGGGTGATTCGTGACAAAGTCCAAAGAGAAAGCAAGTGTGGCTCCACCCATTTTCGTTCTACGTGCTCTGTATTTTCTGTGGTAGTTTTTTAGTTACTGTTTTTCTCGCTGCTGCATTATACATGGCTCATGTAAGCATTCATGGGTTAAGTGAAGGGGCCAGCTTATGCCTTCACAGAAGAGTCACATGTAAGCTGCACTGTCAGTGCCCTTCTGGAAGGCCTGCATGGCTTCACGGAATGTTTGAAAGTTTTGGTGTGCTCTGGGCAACTTGGAGGTCCAAGACAGTAGATCGTTTGACACTTCTGATTTCTGTCTAGTTGAAGGAATTCGCCAACTTTGACTTTGATGTCTGGAGGAAAAAGTATATGCGTTGGATGAATCACAAGAAGTCTCGGGTGATGGATTTCTTCCGGCGCATTGACAAGGACCAAGATGGGAAGATAACACGTCAGGAGTTCATTGATGGCATTTTAGCATCCAGTGAGTCCACTTGTAATTCTAAACACAGGCCACAGCTGGATTTCTCGCATGTAGTTTGCAGAAGCTGTGATATTCTGCCAAACAGTCTTTCAAAACAAAAGCTATAGCTTTGGGGAAGAAGTAATATAAACTATGTATTAAAAGTGGTCTAGCATTTTGATGAAAAGATTCTCATTTCACTAGTAATAAAAAACTCTTGATAGATACATTGGGGCAAGCAAAACACATTTGAAGTATGGCTAAGAAGTTATCTTTTGTGAATGTTGAGAGTCTAAAATTTAAAAGATAATTTTTTCATGAAAGCAGCTTCTGACATCTTTGTAACAGCTCACACAGTGTTAACAGAACATGTAGTTAATGCATAAAGTAATTAAATGCCTTGCCAAGATCACAGAACAGTTCTTAAACTGTGCGACCTCACATGACAGTCACAGCCTACCTGCAGAGGTAAAATTTGAACTGAGCTCTAAATGATGAGAACAGTCCAGTCATACGAAGATTTATGGGAGGAGCTAAGAGGCAGAAGAACTAGAAAGTGACATTTGTGTGGCAATGACTAGCATATCGTAGCAGTGGAAACCTTGACATGGTTGGAGTGTTGTGACCAAGGAGGAAAGTGAAAGAGTGACCAGCAGCAAGTTTATGCAGGACTTTGTGGGAGAGTTCAGAACCATCCAAGGTTTTCAACTGAGAAACAACATGATGCAACTTAGGTTTTAATGAATCACTCCAAGTACCATGAATGCACTCCCCTGTGGAAAGTGGATTGTCAAGGATCAAAGACAGTAATCTAAACATTGAAGAGAAAGAAAGAAAAAAAACTTACGCTATTAATTCCAAAGGGTTACTGTTCAAAATAGTGACAAATCTAAACATCCAACAATAGTGGAGTGAATAAATAAATTCTTAAGATGAATCATTGTATTATTTTATGCCTTTTGGTGTATCTAAAATACTACTTTTATTTTCTTAATTGCATAGGGGTTAGGAGAATCTCTTAGCAAATCTACCAAAATCGTAACAGTGACTAGTCCCTGGTTGCTACATTTTTGAGTGATTTTTATCTTTATAATTTGATTTGGTTTTTTTGGTACCAGGGATCGAACTCACAACCCCACACCTGCGTGCTACAGAGCTAAATCCCCAGCCTGTCTTTATAATTGAATCTCTTGAGTTTTTTTAAAGTGGACAGCTGGGTGTGATGGCGCATGCCTCTAATCCCAGCACTTGTTAGGCTGAGCAGGAGGATCGTTGTGAGTTTGAGGCTAACCTGGGCTACATAATGAGTTCAGGGACAGCCTGGACTATGTAGTGAAACCCTGTCTCAAAAAACCTAAAAACTAAAGTGAACATATCCTGTTTTTCAAAAAAAAAAAAAAATCAAAATACAATTTAGTTTTTCTGTTAAGTATTTGTATAACTGCTCACCAGCCACTAAGCCACCTGTGTGTTTGAAACCGTGGTTCCTTTCTCCAGAGTTCCCCACCACCAAGTTAGAGATGACTGCTGTGGCTGACATTTTTGACCGGGATGGCGATGGCTACATCGACTACTATGAATTTGTGGCTGCTCTCCATCCCAATAAGGATGCTTACCGACCAACAACTGATGCAGATAAAATTGAGGATGAGGTATTAATTTTGAGTATTAATTTTGAGGGGTTTTGAGTATATTTTTTTGATCATCAGTTTATACTGTCCAGAATTTGCCTGGGTGTGGTTACAGTTATCAGCCTGAAACTCACTTGCCTTGGGGAGGTGATTACTTGGAGGTTTTTTTTAGTGGGGCGGGGTCTATTCTTGATGGGAACCTTTTCAGGGAATTGTACTCATCCTGGTTCACAGGTTCTGTATCACTTAGGTGGACTAATTATAGTCCTAAGCACCCTACCTCAGAATCCAGGGTCAGGGTGTTCAAATGTAGCACATAGGGATGAGATGTGCCAGGCGTGGTAGTTCATGCCTGTATCCCAGCACTCCTGGGAGGCTGAGGCAGGTGGATTGCAGATTTGAGTACTGCCTGGGCTGGGGACATAGCTCTCAATGCAGAAACCCTGAATTCAACACCCACTGCCACAGCCCTGAATAATGAATGGGATTTCTGTTTACATGTAAAAAAAATTTTTTTTCTCTGACTAGAAAGTCTTGCTCTGCCATTTATGCTTTTGTTGTTGTTGTTGTTGTTGTTGTTCACATCCAATAGGTCACAAGACAAGTGGCTCAGTGCAAGTGTGCAAAAAGATTTCAGGTGGAGCAGATCGGAGAGAATAAATACCGGGTAAGGCAGAGAAGAACCATGCCTTTGTGGTGGTTGTTTCCTCATATGTGACCCACAGCAGACTGAGGGATCCCACCTTCTTGCTCCTGGTGCTTGATGCCAGAGCCCGTGGACATGAGATGTGGCCACCCTTCAACCTTTATCTCTAAATATCAATTGTCAGCTATCTGTTGGACTAAGCTTATTTTGTGCCCTACGTAGTTCTGAGAAGTTGCCATGGCCAGTGGTCCATAGCTTACACTTGGCAAGGTGGAAGATGCTTCAGAGCCCTCACCTACCTCACTGCTGGCTGGAGTCTTAATAGGGATGAAGTTGCCTGTTTGAACGGTTACGTCTATCTAACGACTGGTGATTCATCCCAAAGAGCTGATTATTCTGAGCCAGAGTGGCTCCCAGGCTCGGAGAGGGCAGTAGGACCTGCATCAGGGCCTCAGCAGATACTGTGCCTCCTCTGAGTGGGTTGCAGATGAGACCTACATCCATGAGGCGGCCAGGTTCCCTTATCTGAAATGCTTGGCCGTAACGACAGTGAACTATGCTTGTACTGGAGCTTGAGAATCATGTAGAAGGTGTGAAAAACAAGGCTCCTAAAATATATTCACTAGCTTGCTAGGATTCCATAAAGTCTTAAGAAAAATATGTGATTGGCGAGGAAGTTAGGCTAAAACACAAGCAAGTCTAGCTTCCTTTAGTACCTCAAAATGTCCTCAGAATATACCAGATCCACACCAGGCTGCTGTTAGCTGAGCTGTACTGGGAGTCTCTGCCCCGAACCCAACCCAGAGCATTTAGTTAGAGTTCCAGGTAATAATCCTGTGCTGGCTTGTTGGGTTTTATTTTCTTGTTTATTTAACTGCCTGTGAGAAAAATGAACTAACAAGAGCAACACAGAGTAAAAATTTAGGGTCAGTTAATTTGTAAAATCATGTTCCTGTCACAGGAGCTCAGTAAGAATGCAGTCTGTGTATTTAGAAGACTGTTAACATGATATAATTTCCGTTCCTTAGTGTTAATTTGACAAAATGTTCTCTTTTTCCCCCCCGCCCTTTACTGTTACTGTCTGTAGTTCTTCCTCGGCAATCAGGTACAGTGTGTCTTGCAATGTCTTCAGTGGGTATGATCTGTGTAGCTGCCTGTCCTTTGCTGTGGGGAGAGGATGTAATCCAAAGCATGCCTGGTCACCTCTGGTTGTCTTACCAAGTGGAGAAACTGCTAACAGGGCCAGTATCACAAAGCTGTCTCACCAGCTAACGGATTTTTTAAAACAAAGATAAAAATTTCTCATTCAAAATTAGATTGGTTAGCCGGGCGGGGTGGTGCATGCCTATAATCCCAGCACTTGGGTGACTGAGGCAGGAGGATCATTGTGAGTTCAAGACCAGCCTGGGCTACCAAGTGAGCTCAAGGCCAGCCTGAACTACACAGCAAGACCCTGTCTCAAAAAGACAAAAAAGAAAAAAATTAGATTGGTTAAAGATAATATTATGCTGCACTGAGTTATAAGTAATGTGATCAGGGGGCCAGCGTTTTAGCTCAGTGGCATAAGCACCTGCCTGGCAAACATGAGGTTGTGAGTTTGATCCCCGGTACCAAAAAAAAAAAAAAAAAAGTAATGTGATCAGGGAAACAGAGGCTATAGTATCACATCCATTCCTCCTCTTAAAAGACGTAGTCTTGGGGCCAGGAATATAGCTCAGCAGTGCAGCACCTGCCTGACAAGTGCAAGGTCCTGAGTTCAACTCCTGGTACCCCCCCAAAAAAAAGCCTCGTTTGAACTTGTGTATCAAAAGTCAGAATAACAGCAGCACAGTTCTCATTGGTATCAGTCTTGATAGTTAACACAGATTTCGTAATGTGCACTAAGTGAAAAAGTCCTGGGGGTACTTTAGTACTGTCTGTTTAAACACTACTTCAGCGTGTGTGGTGGTGAACACCTGTAATCCCAGCATTTGAGTGGCTAAAGCAGGAGGACTGTCGTGAGTTTGAGGCTAGCCTGGGCTAGGTAGTGAGTTCAAGTCCAGCCTGAAATAAATCGTGAGAGTACAAAAAGAAGTTTGGGGGTTTTTTGTTGTTGTTGTTAATATTTTTATCTATTTGCACTTTTATTTTATAATTAGAAGGTACCTGAGAATTGTAGTATAGAAGTCATAATTAACTATAACCTGAAGTTTCCTGAGTCTGACCAGTCAGCCCAAATCTAATGAGATGAAATTAAACTTCTATAAAAGATTGGATGCTTTGATTCCACTTGGTAACTTTAACCTTTCACATCTTTTTGAGGGTCTTGGGTCTTGTGGAAGGCAGTTGCATGAGTAAAATCTGCCTCTCTGCTATGAAAGTAGAAACACTTGAGGGTTGATTTGAAGCCTTCAGTCAGTGTTAAACTCCAGGCACTGCAATGATTACTAACCACAGTCATGTTCTGGGTCAGTGGGAAAATAGGATAGAAAACTAATAAAGATGACAATAGTCAGACTTGTGTTAAGTAAGTCACTGCTGTAGAGCATGCAGCAGGCCTGCTTTCTGCTGAGCTTCTAGGCTACGGCTCCTCTGAAGGGACGCTGACACCTTCTTCCACTGCCCTGTTGGCCAGGAGAGGTCTGATGAGTTGTTCTAATATTGCAAACAGAATTACAAAGTTCATTTTTTGTATGAAGCACCTGAGACCTCAAAGATCACATGCCAGCTGGGCATGGTGGCACACACCTGTAATCCCAGCACTCAGGAGGCTGAGTCAAGAGGATCGTTGCAAGTTCAAGATCAGCCTGGTCTACAAAGTGAGCTCAAGGCCGGCCTGAACTGCATAGCAAGACCTTGTCTCAAAAAGACAAAAAAAAAAAATTAAAATAATAATAATAAAAG
This sequence comes from Dasyprocta punctata, assembly GCA_004363535.1. NCBI lineage: Eukaryota > Metazoa > Chordata > Mammalia > Rodentia > Dasyproctidae > Dasyprocta > Dasyprocta punctata. Next base: position 77,060 of record RJWM01003957.1, read on the forward strand.
AGATGGATAGAGTGATAAACTGTAGGACCTTGTATTCTGAAGTTCCCCCTAGGTTCTCTGGAGGACATGCAGTGCGTATTTCTCTCTTTCTTCCCCTCTCCAGAGAAAACACCACTGTGCCTGGGTCTGGTGTAGCCTCACTGCCTCCCAAAACCAGCTCCCTCTGTGACAGGTGGCACTACCTTCCTGGACCAGGGCATTTCTCCCCTTACAGCTCTGGGTAGTGCTGTATCTGCCATCGCCCTGTCACCATAGTCACCTTATTCAAGACTGAGATGAATAGGGTAGGGCTGTTTATTTTCAAAGGAAATGGCTGGGGAGTGAAGGGACAAAGACGTTTGTCTCCATTCCTATATAATAGCACATGTGAGTCAAGAATGTGGAGAATTACCACCAATTTATTAATACTGAGGGAGGATGATTATGTGTCTTTCTCAGACATCCTTTCTCACTTTCAGTTTTTCTACCTTGTTTTAAAATTATGATTCTCTTATATAACATTGAAAATCCTAATTAGAGGATTAAATAGTTCCTTATCTTCCACCCCCCAGAAACATTCTCTTTGAATTAAGTAACTTCAGAATTCACTTTCTAGCCAGGCTTGGTGTGCATACCTGTAATCCCAGCACACAGGAGGATCGCTGCAATTTCAAGGCCAGTTTGGGGTACATAGTGAGTTCAAAGCTAGCCTGAACTACGCAGGAGATCCTATCTCAGAAAAAAAAAAAAATTCACTTTCTTTAACCAAATGTTTGATATTTGTTTTGGAATTTCAGCATGCTTTTCTTTTGTTGCCTCTTCATTTTGGGAAGAAGGAAGGGTAATTTACACAGTAAGAAACTCCCAAGTAGTAGGAGTGTCAGGCAGGACCAAAAAGTAGAACTATGGATTGGAAGGTCATGCTTGTTTTAAGGTCCACAATGATTACTGAAGGCTATTTTAATCATCTTAGGAGATTAAAATGATTATTTCTTCAACTGAATCTTAGTATAAATACTATCTAAGCATTTGCTCAGCTGAAGAAACCTTTTCTGCTGATGCCATCACAATTAAGAGAATATTTAGGATTCAGTTTTTTCTTCTGAGCTTGCAATAATGATGCTTTGCAGGGGCTTCCTTTAAAGCTTGACATTTGCTGTTCTCCATTTAACTTTTGAGCACACTGTATTCAGAAGTTGGCATCCTCCTCCCTTTCTTTCAGGAAAATAAATTAGCACAACAGAATGCGGGTGCTAATTTGGGCAGAATCTCTAAGAAAATCAAAGCAAGTGAACATTTGCCTATCTTCCCCTTTCCTCATGACACCGGTGCAGGGTGTGACCATCAGGATTTAGCTTTGCCCCAGTGGAAAGTATTTCAAGACACTGGTCTGTTGCTTGATGTATCTCCTTTTCTATTTTTATAAAAATGTAAAAGTACAAAACAGTTTAAAATTCTGCCAAAACTTTCATGTTGTTCCCATCTGAATACAGTCTGCTTTGGGGAAAACATAACATAGGTCTTCTTGAAAGTGTTACTTATTAACTAAATTTTCCCTCGATTCTACAGTTTGGAGATTCTCAGCAGTTGCGGCTGGTCCGTATTCTGCGCAGCACAGTGATGGTCCGAGTTGGTGGAGGATGGATGGCCTTGGATGAGTTTTTAGTGAAAAATGATCCCTGCCGAGGTAAGGAACCATGCTGAGTATGAATTAATTGCATGGTAGGATGGATGTTAGGTAGGCCCCTACCTCGACCTTTCATGTTGTAGGCAGTACTGTGGATGGGTCTGGTTTTGTTTTGTTTTGTTGTTAAGCTGCTCAAGTGTTGATCCACTAGCACAGATTAAAACTTGGGATGCCTGAAAGAAAAGACCAGAGAGGTTAATGCTATTGGGGAGAACGCAGAAATGAGAATTAAGATTTTATTAGTATATAGCTGGGCGTGGTGCCACAAGTTTATAATCTCTGGCACTCTGGGAGGCTGAGGCAAGAGAATCACTCATTTGGGCCTACCCTGGGCAGTTTAGTGAGACCCTATCTCAAAAGAAGGGCTAGGAATGTAGCTTAGTGTGAAGACCCTGGGTTCAAACCCCATTACCCAAAAAATAATCTGTTGGTGTCAGCCAAGTGTTCCAGTATGAAATATTACATTAACAGCAGCTTAGCAGGGAGCCTGAGGCAGCTCAGTGCGTTCTTCTGTCTCAGCCTCAGATCCCTTTGCCTGGAATTCCTGTGACTGAAACTCAGGGAGATTTTTGGGCCCTTCCCATTCAGGAAAGGATTGGTAAGCTCCCTTAGCCGGAAAGGAGGTTAAAGGACACCTACCAGCAGCCCCAGCTTCCAAGACAGATGGTCATCTAGGCCATCCAGCCGAGTGTCTTCCTGCTACACCTGGAAGGCTGGCCCACCAGCCCAAAGGCTACAGAAAGCCATCAGTGTAATATGAGCAGCGAGGGAGGAATGATCAGATCCCGCTGCCAAGTCCTGCTCAGCTGTATCCTTTCCTCTTTCCTGTTAGCAGAGCTGCATGCAGGCGTTCAGGAGCTTCCCCACTGTCTGCCAGTTCGTTTCTCTGGATGAGTTTCTGCATTTCCTGCTCTGTCGTTTGTTTCTTTGTTTATGTATTTTTTTATTCTAGTTCACCATCCTGGGAGTAAAATAAAGCGCTCTGATTCCAGCTCTTCGATTTCCAGTCAGTCTCCCATAGGTTGGCTCTTGTGCTTTGACCCTCTTCCCCACGTCCTGGCCCACTGAGAATGGCTGCGCTTCCTAAACCGTAACACCCTTGGCTCTGTGACATCTGCTGCCTTGGTGAATGCGTGAAATAGCAAAAGCATTATTTTGCCAACTAGTCTATGCTGACAAGGCATGAAAATACTCCTACTGAGACAGTATCTAAAGAATTTGTCCTGAGTTTCCACTTAACAAATGTTTCTATAGCTTTCTGTGCCACACACTACTATAAGCATTTTATAAGTACTAACGTATTCTTTTCCTCATAATTACCCTATGAACTGTAAATACACTTATCTCCACTTTACAAAATAGGAAATTGAGGGATAGAAAATTTATATAACTGTCTCAAGGACATTCAGCCAGTGATAGATAGCAAAGGCGTGATTCAAATCCAGGCTGGCCTGGATCCAGGTATGTGCTCCTGACCACCATGTCTTGAGGTTCACATCCCCCTTATTGTGTATACCATGGGTCCAGCCCGCGTCAATTATTAAGGCTTGTTCATAAGCCAAGTAGAAATAAATATTTCCAGTACCATCACACAGCCTCTTTGGAGGTGGTTTATAGTCCAAAGCAGTTAGAAAAGACAGAGCTGAAAGGTACCATTCTTACATGAATTCAACTATACCTATAAATTGTATCTGGTATTTTAACTCATTCTACATTTACTCTAATAAACCAAAGGAAAAACCAAACAGTGGTAATTTCCACTAGAATTTTTTTTAAATAAAAGGTTAATTTTGGAAGTACATTTTCTGATTAAAAAAAAAAGGTTTCATCAACTTTAGAAGAATTTAGTTATATCATAAACCGATATTTTTAAATTTAAAATCTTTTTTCATTATTGTAAATGAAAGGAGCATTATATATCATTTTAACTTAGTAAAACCCCATTATTCCTTTACAGATCTATTAATAAGGTCTCTGTTTTCCTGTCATGTATGACTGGAGTGAACAAATGAGATACTGCATGTAACATTTTGGAGCCTAGGGTGCCTGTTTATTTGCTGCCTGCTCTGTTCACAACAGTATGCTGCTGGCCACGGAGAATACTGCTTGCCTTACCATAACCTCATTGTCTAAGATTGGAGCCCCAAGGAAATCTGGGAGGGTCTGGTCTGGGAGTGGCTATGTTCTATAGGACCATGGTAGCCTTTTCAGCATCCCTTAGAGCAAACAAGGTAAGGCTTTCCTGTCCCTCCAGGAGCACCTGCCCTCGTGGAACCTGGTGATCACCACTGTCCAGCAGCTGTGGAGGGGGAAACTCCATGGAGTTTAGATGTCACAACTATGGTGATGGACAGATGAGTTATTTCTAACCAAATAAAATAGTACTAGGAAGTGAACACCTGAGGACTGTAGTGAATGGCAGTGAGTTGTAAGAATGTAAATATCTGGTCAGGGATATAGTCAGCAACATAAGTGCCTGCCTGGCAAGCTGTAAGGTTCTGAGTTAGATTTCTGATGCAAAAATAAAAAGTAAATATCAAAAAGAGAAGTTACTTGAAGCTATCTGTGATTCTCTAGGATTAATGTGGCTACTAGAAGCACTACGGTGAATTTTACTTATAGATTGATATTGTTTCAGGTGTTTTTTGGTTTTGGTTTTTGTGGGGTTTTGTTTTGTTTTTTGACACAGGGTCTCGCTACAGAGATCAGGGTGGCCTTAAACTTACTATGAGACTCTGACTGGCCTCAGACTCAACAGCAGTACTCCTGCCTCAGCCTCCCAAATGCTGGAGTTACAGGCATGTACCATCTTGCCTGATGATTTTATATTATTTATTTTGCATTTACTTGGGCCTCTGGACTATATAAAATGTTATACTGAGGGTGGTACAAAATTTGTGACAGTAGCTGGGAATTTAGCTCAGTGGTGTAAGTGCCTGCCTGGCAGGCGTGAGGTTGTGAGTTTGATCCCCAGTACCAAAAAAAAAAAAAAATTGTGATGGGGAAAGGGGGAAGGTAGAAAAAATATATGTATATTCAAGCTAACAAACAGATAAAACAGATGATGAACAAAATTTGTGACAAGGCCAAGCATGGTGGTGCATGCCTCTAATCCAGCACTCAGGAAGGAGGCTGAGGCAGGAGGACTGTTCACAAGTTCTAGACTGGACTGATCTACATAGTGAGTTTAAGGCCAGTCTGTCTAAATTACAGACAAAGACCCTGTCTAAATTACAGTCAAAAAACCAAAAAGACAAAAAAACATTGTGACAAGGATCTTAATACATAGTAGTATCATTTTACAGAGCTGCTGAGAAAGATGAAAGAATTTAATCCATATGTTGCTTTAGCCAAATGTAAAAAGTAAAAGTTTTCTACTAGGTAGATTTGCCAGTTGTACAATTTCCTGATACTGCCACAATCGAGAGTTTGGTTTCTGAATTTATCTATGACAAAGGAAATCATGGGTGGAAATAAAAACAATGCTTCTTCCTTAAAAAATGGGTATTCCTAAACCTAGAGTACCATATGTTTTTGAGCATTAGCTACATTCCCCCAAATAAGTGAAGATCTAGAAATTTTCACTTATAGAGATGTAAAAGACACAATTTGGCTTAGAAGTGTTTGTTTGTTTGTTTGTTTGGTTGGTTCTTTGGTTGTTTGTTTGGTAAAATACACATAAAATTTACCAGCTGGTAATTCTAGCACTGGGGAGGCTGAGGCAGAAGGACTGCTGCAAGTTCAAGGCCAGCCTGAAATGGGTAGCAAGGCTTTATCTCCAAAAATATTTAGTGTTTTATCTGTTTTTAAATGTATAGTTAAGTACATTCACACTGTGCCACACATCTACAATACTGTTTTCATTTTATAAAAACAAAGTTCCATACCCACTAAATAATAGCTTAGAAGTGAGTATTTACTAACAGAACTGTTGAAGCCACTATCATGTGGCCATTAGAAAATGACCTGTTTGGCGGCTGGAGAGTTGAAGTTGAAGTAGCCGCCTTCAGGGTCTGCTCCTGTGGCTCCAGTGACAAGTAGGCCCCCAGTGAAAAGACTTGTGAGAGACACTCTTATCAGAATACGTCAATGGGGCGGGGCTCGATGGTAGAGCACTCACCTATCATGTGGAAGGCACTGGGTTTGATCCTCGGCGCTGAAAAAAATAATGATCAAACATCTATTGGGAATATTCTTCTTTATTAACTCTAGAAATATAATTTCCTATGAAGAGAATTGTTTGAAGTAATTTAATATTATCCTTATTGCTAAATTCAATTTCTAGTAAACGTAACTAGAATGTGACATTAGCTTCTAATTTGAGAAAAATATTTACTTTTTACTTTTGGGATTGTCGCCCCAAAGCTAATTAATTCACAGCTGCTATTTATTGTTTGTTGTCCCCACCCTTAGCGTTTCTAGGCTTCTACAGAGTGAAGATATTAATTGCCTCCTTAACTCCTATTTTACTCTGAAGATCATTTGCTTTACATCTATTTCTGAAGAAATAGCTTTTATTTCTCCCAAATATTATGTGTGTAAAATGTTCCCATCAAGAAACATTTCCTTGACAGGCATGGTGGCACACACCTGTAATACCAGCACTCAGGAAGTTGAGGCAGGAGGATCAGCATGAGTTTGAGGCCAGCCTAGGCTACCTAAGTGAGTTCAAGGCCAACCTGAACTGCATAGTGAGACTCTGTCTCAACAAAAAAAAAATTTTTTTTCTTTGTCTTGTATCTTCAGGTGTTTTCTTTTAAAATGTACATTCCCTTGGGAGTTGTGGGGTATTAAGCTATCCTGGGTCAGCAATGCCATAGAATAAATTAATCATTCGCTGGCCTTTTTCCTGAGATGAGAGCACTAGAAATATGAGGATTTTAATGTCATGAACTTAGAGGCATAGGGTCTTAATAAAGGGGAGAGATAAGTGCCTAAAGATTATGATCGACTCTTGCCTGTGGCTTCTCTAGTCTCCTGGAGGTGACCATGGACTGGAGGACCCATGTGTGAACAGGGGCTGTCTCATTGTGCTTGTTTCAAGACGTGAGCACACACCAGAAACAATGACCTGGGACTCGCCAGTGTCCTGCAGCTGGGGAGGCAAGTGAGGCACTGTCTCATGAGGTGCCCCAGCCCTGCAGCAGCTTCTGAGCTCACACAGGAGCTCAGCATAGACTCCTGTGATCACATTAAACAGGTCCTCAGATCCCAAAAGCAAAGTTTATGTGACTGTGTCAATAGTAACATTGAAAAATTTCCATTCCTGTATTTCTTTATGGGGTAATTGGGCTGCATCCTCCCCTTTTTAAACCTCATTGAAGACAAGTTCCCATTAAGTTACTCAGGCTGCGCTCCAACTCAGGATCCTCCTGCCTCAGCCTCCCTAGTAGTTGGGATTACAGGTATGCACCCCCCCCTTGGCTTCTGTAGGTCTTTCTTATGTATATGCATTGTTCTCTTTGTGTTTTTTTTTTTTGGTTTGGTTTGGTTTGGTTTGGTTTGGTTTTATATTCTGTCTACAGTAAGGCTTGGCAGTCCTGAACTTAACCTTGTGATTTCGGTAATGAAAGCTCAGGGGTTTGCATTGTGCTGGTGTGCCAGAGAGCAAGCTTTGCAGCTTCCTGAACCCCACACTTCAACACAGCTTTGTGTTTCTGTCTTAATCCCTAATGAAGAAGCACTTCATGATGGAAGGCTTCATGAAGATTGAGACATTTGTCCCTTGAAATGATTGAGAACCTACCCCTTTTTTGAAGTCCATTTAGATTAACTCCATTTCACAGAAATGTGTTGAAACCCCAATCACAAGCCTTGCATGGGGATCTAAAAGTAAAGTAAGATGACAGCCCTCCTGTGAAAAGGTCATGCCCAGTACAGGCAAATAAAGATAGCCCTTCGGAGCAGACCATGAGTGAGTTGGTAGAGCGAGCCAGGGGATGGATCTGCCCACACAGGTGGAGAAGGCATCAGCACCAGGAGGCCTTGTCCAGCTGTGTGGTGGAGACGGGACACTGGACAGGCATGCAGAGGGCATGTGATGTTCTCAGTCCAGGACGGACACCACGGGTTCCAGCAAGTAGAAGCGTTAGCAGGGGGGACCATAAGCAGTCCTATGTGACAGTGGCAAAGTGGTGGCCAGTTAGGACTGGCGAGGGTCAGCAGCTGGGCCCAAGTGGTAGATATCAGGCCACCGAGCGCGAGGCACCTGACCCCACAATGCCTGCCAGGCCCCCAGGAGGCAGCTCTCAGAAAAGCAGGAAATCGTGTTCAGGTAGATGCCAAGTTCAAGCTAAGTGTGTTTCTTCCAGCACAGGGCTTCTCAGCAGATGCAGTTGCATTTGAGCTCTGCCAAGGAGTGGTACAGAGGCCAGTGTTTACCAAACCCCTCTCCTAAGAAAGCTCAGTCTGGGAGATTCCACTCTAAGCAGTGAATCTGCTCTGCTGCACACAGTTTTTATGTAGAAATTCATCCTGGGGCTTGAGTGTGGGGGAATCATGATGGCTGCTGTCACCCAGCTGGAGGTGGGTGTTGGTGATGCTTCATGAGCCAGCCAGGTGTGGGGGGATGAGGAAAGATTTGGGACTCTTAAAGTGTCAGGGGGTGAGCTTCCACTAGCTGGAAACTGGAGGGAGAATGGGACTGCAGAGAATGGCAGGGTTAAGGAGCAGGCAGAGGCAGGAGAAGCAAGAGAACAGGTGTTCTTGAAGCCAAGGTAGGAGCACTTCAAAAGGAAGAGCAGTTAGCAGTTCCCTACATGTGAGTTACAACAGCAGGGAGATGCTTTTACCTATGAAATTTTCAGACTTCTGTGTGTATGGTACTGGGGATGGAACCCACGGCCTCACACATGCAAATTGTCAGACTTTTACCAACACATATGTTTAATAATACAGAGCATTAGGGCCGGGAGTTTGGCTCAGTGCCTTAAGCGCCTGCCCTGGCAGGCGCGAGGTTGTGAGTTCAATCCCCGGTGCCGCAAAAAAAAAAAAAAAAAAAATACAGAGCATTGACCCAGGGTTAAGTTAATTGAATGTGTCAGCCTTAATATATGATTGACATACATGAGTTGACATGTTTTGATCTTGAACGTGCATCCTTTTTTCTAGCAGATCCTCTCAGGCATTTATCCTAAGAAAATACCATGATATGTGCAAGGGTGTTCTAAAAGTTATTAGAGCATTGAATATATTTTAATAATTATAAACAAAGAATGTGACACTGCCAGCCAGGCATGACAGTACACACCTATAATCCTCGCACTCAGGAGGCTGAGTCAGGAAGATTGCTGCAAGTTCAAGGCCAGCTTTGGCTACATAGTGAGTGCAAGTCCACCTGAACTGCATATTGAGACTCTGTCTAAAAAAATGCAGTGTTGGACTGGTTAAATAATTGGCACCCATATGATGAAATTATACTTTGCAGCTAGTTGAAATTTCATGTGAGATGTACAGAGAGTGGGGCAGCATTCCTGACATTTTTGTAATGAAAATACAGACACAGTTGTGCAAAGGAGTAGAGGTACATCAACATTTTGAGAGTGGTGTCCCCTGGATTTTTAAATTAGGCAACTTAGGTTCTGTTTTTCCTTTCTGTACATTTAAACCTTTCTACAATTTAAAAGTGCTCCCATTCGGCAGTTTTCAGTGACCTTTGGCAGCAGTTTCCCTGAGTGGTAGGGATGGCACGTATAGGTGATGCTGCAGAGAGTGTGATTGGGAACAGCTTGGGGTGACCTTGTCCACTGGGTGCCTCTATTCTGTTGTTTGTAAGTAAAGGTGTTAATGACAGTCAAGTATAATATTGTATGAGATAGCATTTGTAAAATGACACAGCATGGGGAACATATTGCTACTGTTATTACAGGTAGCCCTCTCTGCGTTTTGTTGTTGTTACTGTTTTGGGACAGAATCTCACTGTTACCCAGGATGGTTTCATACTCTTGGGCTCAAGCAATCCTCCTGCCTCACCTTTCTGCGTACCTGGTACCACAAGCGTGCACCACCAGGCCAGACCAGCAGCTCTTTTGAAAACATTCAGAATATCATTGCCCACACCTGAGTCACCATTTCAAAGTCTTCCTTTTGTGTCATTTTTCTTTTGTTTTCTGGCTGTTTGCTCAGGAATGAACTATCACATGTTTACTAAAGATTCAGGCTGCACACTTGAAATTTGTTATGACTTAGAACCAGAGAGTTTTTTGGGGGTGTCCAGATCCTCAGCTGAGTACGTGGCTTCCCTTCATCAGTGCTCCTTGGTACTTGCTGCACACTCACCACTGCTGGGCACCTGAGCATCAGCAGATGAGTAGTGCAGGGCTTACTTCCATAGTACCCAGTACCACACCGTCCTACCGCAGTCTCAGAGTGCTGAAGGAAAATCTGGGTGAGAACAAATATCTGCTAATGAGCGTACAGAGAAAGGTGCTGAAGTCTGGAAAACAGATGAATAGAGAACTAGCAGCTAAGGAGTGAACCTTGAGAAGCATGTTTTGTTGCTGCCTGAGGAAAGAGGAAAGACTGTCTCTCAGTGGAAGGACACAGTTGAGTGCTTCAGGGGCCATTAAGTCATAGAGCAACCAGGCAAACTGGTCCCTTAGAGACTCACTGGCCTGATCACCTCTAGTAACCCTGGAAACCAAAGCCCAAAACAGGAAGGATCCTGGCTAGTGGTGGAGCCTGGCCTCTGCCTGGGAGGTTTTGGTATCTCAAAGCTTTTAATAGGTTCACGGCAGGGCTATAATTCATATGTCCCGTGGTTAGGTGGCTCTGTACTCCCAGTGGTACACACATGACTGTCCCATAAGGTGGCATGGTACAGTCCCAGTGGGTTGTGTGGCCACCTCATGGACAGCCATGCATGTATCACTCTTGGTTCAAGCCATCAGAACATATTAACCTGATGCTTTGCTGTATCAGCATATAATGTTTTTCTAGGGTTGTCCAGCTGTCCCATTTGTTTAGCTATTTAGTTCTAGCACATTCCTAGAGTGAAAAGTCTAGGTTGTTCTGGTAGAAAGTTATTTATTGTAGGATAATATCTTTTAGTGAGAACTGATGGAAGGACACATCCCAGAGGGATTGTTTCTTTTAAATTAGTATCGTCTTTCTCATTGAATATTTGTAATGGCTGTACTTGAAATCTGACTGAATCCACATTTTAAGTTCCGGTCTTACAGCTCCGGCCAGGCATGAGGCAGCTCCTGTGGGCGTTCATCCTGGTTTCAGGGTCTTCCGCCTGGATGTTCCTTTCCTACTTGCATTTGCCTCAAGCGTTTTACTGGTTTCAGTTTTTGACTTAACAGTTTCTCACTGGCAAATTTTGTGCATGGTCTTGATCTCTTTCTCTCTCCCCACATGTTTACTTCTTAATGATTCATTATTGTACTGTCCTGAATTCCTGGAGCCCTTCCTTTAGGACTGCTATTGGCTGGATTCAAACAGAAGAGTCCAGACAGTGTTGGTTTGACTAATGTGTTTTTCTCCACTATTTCATTACCACATATCCTGCATAAAAGTACACATGTCCAATGAGAGAGAAAAGAGGGGTTTTGATTGATGTCAGAGGCTTGCGGACCATTGCATCTGCTTCACCTTGAGCAGTTACAGTTTGCTTACCCCAGGGGACAGTGGCAGAGCAAGACCTCAACCACAGAACGGGATGGTAGTTTGTACACAAAGACTTGTTTATTAAAGCAAGCCAGGGTCTTTCTAGTTAGTGATGCCTACTGTGGGTTAGAATCATGACAACACTGTTAAATCATGAATTTATCTTTCTTTTTGAAGAATCCACAGATGGTACTAAGCCTATAACTTAGATAAACTGTTACCTGGGGTCAAGCAGCTATATAACCATCAAAGATACATTTTTAAGATTAACTGACTTTATATATATATATATGTATTTATTCCCTCTTTAGCACGAGGTAGAACTAACCTCGAGCTTAGAGAGAAGTTCATCCTACCAGAGGGAGCATCCCAGGGAATGACCCCGTTCCGATCTCGGGGTCGAAGATCCAAACCGTCTTCTCGGGCAGCTTCTCCAACCCGCTCCAGCTCCAGTGCTAGTCAGAGTAACCACAGCTGTACATCCATGCCCTCTTCTCCAGCCACCCCAGCCAGTGGGACGAAGGTATGTGCCAACGCCCCTTGGGGGCTCCTTCCCCACTGCCATCTTGGCAGGTGTCTGATGGTCATGGCAGCCTCTGGAAGACTCCAGAGAGAAGAGGAGCCGTGGAAATGTACTGTGCAGACCCTCCACCTCCTCCACCAAGAGTGCCCAGGCCCTCGCAGTACAGAGCTACACAGCCTAAGATGACTACAAAGAACCTTTCTTAAAATTCAGGCTGATTACATCAGAAACTCTTGTTTTCTCTTATTCCCAGTTCGAGTGTGACCCCATCCAGCCACTAATTTTGACGCTCCAGGCACTGTCTGTGCAGCTAGAGCTAACTTTGGAGATAAATTTGCTGTTACAGTGGGTTATAAATTAAGAATGCTATTGCCTTTCTGCCTGGTCCCTCTCATCCCGTTGGACTGATGTGCATTTTATTTTGTTTTCTGTTTCTTTAAAATTTAGTGTCTTCTATTTATTTTTTTCTGTTCCCAATTTGCTCCCTTTGTGTTCCACTTTAAATTGTCCCCGTCCTTCCCTTTGGATTTCCGTTTCACAGACTCCACTTCAGTTCTCTCGCTGTTATGACAAACCTTGGCTGGTAAACAGTAAAGCGGGCACCCCTGTCAGGGACAGCCATTGTCCTGACCTCCGGCTGCCCAGCCCTGAGGTAGAGTATGGCTTTGCTGAGTGGGGACGTGGTCAGGATGAGACCCTTGCTTACGCCAAGACCCCGCCCTGCTCTTCTTCCTGACACGAGCCCATCTGTCTTCTGTCTGTGGTGCTTGCTGGCACAGCTGATTCGCCAGTCTAGTTTTTCAGGGGTTTCTAACTCAGAGTCACCGAAGTTGGAGACAAATAAGAGACCTAAAACCTTTAACAACTCTGTAAGTCTTTAGCATTTAATTTGTTCAGGATGGTAAATAATGACCATTCCTGATTTATTGATTGATATTGTTTATAATCAAGTCTTGTGAAGTCTCCAAATGTCAGATACCCAGATGAGTTATGAACACTTGAAATTCAGCTATGGTGCATGTTCACCAATGTTGTATCTTTGCTTAGAACAAGGGTGGTTGGTGCCATCGACCCTGAGACAGCTCCCCAGGGTGACTGGTGCTGCCACACTGGCCCAAGGCATGGGTGCTGTCTACTTCAGCCAAGCGCAGGATCAGTGACCACTGCTGAGGCTCACACTTTAGGTTCTGAATCCCTTGGCCTAGGCATGTGGGTCTCTGTCATATGCCAGCAAATGAGCATGTTTAAGTGCAGCCATTACAACACCTAAACACTTGGAAGAACAGTGTTTCAGAAATAAAACATGAACCAGCAGCTTGCCTGATAGCAGTATAATTTGCATTCTAGCTCCTAGGGGGAAGCACTGGGTTCTTGTGTCTCAAAGCACAGAACTTGCGTCAGGCAGTTTCAGCCAGAGAAACTGAGGAGGCACAAGAAGCCAGTGGCTGTGAATGAACTGCTGCTTTGGGCCCCATCCCACTCCCAGCTAAAACTCCAGTACAGAAATCTACCTGGTTTAGAACATGATCTGGGGACCTACTGCTGCTAAAACCCTGACTCAGCATGCTGAGTTTGCTTTTCTTCTTCCATAGTGGCTCCAGTTTCATGAAAATCTCAAGAGTTCTGAAATTTTAAATTTTTAATTTCTGAAGTACAAATTCTCATACACTTCTGATAGATGAGCCTTGTTGTTCTGTCCTAAGTTGTAATGTATTATTTCATTTTGAGGTTTCATTTTTCTTGTTGGTATTCTGTAGCCAGGCCGTGTCCTGACTGGACAGCCAGACCAGAGTCTCTGGGCTGTGGCTTCCCAGCAGCAGTGCTCAGGAAGGATTGCTTCTGAAACTGGTGCTCCTCCTGTGGGCCGGGAGAGCTCATGCTTGAATGTCAAACACTTCCTGTCGCTTTGCTTTCTCATTATAAATTGAAGAGACACGGCACACACAATGAGATGGGTTACTTTACTCTTCTACCTGTATAAACATCTTAAAGGTCCTGGAAAACAATGTACACAGCTGACTTCACAGGAAAATCATCAGACCATGCTTGGCATGAGTGATATTTAAAACAGACTTTCAAATATTCTTTCTCCTGCAAATTAAATCTGCTTAATGTATCTTTTTTTTTTTTTTTTTTTTTTTTTTTTTTTTTTTTTTTTTTTTTTTTTTTTTTTTTTTTTTTTTTTTTTTTTTTTTTGTACCGGGGATTGAACTCATGACCTTGCACTTGCCAGGTAGGCACTTACACGCTGAGCTAAATCCCCAGCCCCTTTTTAAAAAATCATATAGGAAATGTAGCTCCTATTGGTAGCAGTAATAATATAAAGCTCTTCCAGATTAGGAAATGCCTCTCCAAATCAATGTTACAGCTTTTTTTTTGTTTTTGGGGGGGCGGTACCAGGGATCAAACTCACGACCTTGTACTTACCAGGCAAGCACTTGAACCACTGAGCTAAATCCTCGGCCCCAGCCTCTCCAAATCATTTATTCATTCACCACAGTTTTATTGAGTTCCTCTTCTGTGCTACTGTTAGCTGCCAAAGATGTACAAGAACATAAAGCAAAGTCCTTGCTTTTGTAAAGTTCATGCTGTAATGCAAGAGAATGAGGCAGTAAGAAAGCATGTAATACATGAGGCAGGGATAAATACTATGCAAAAAGAGCAGCAAGGAGCCAGGCAGAATGGCAAAATGGAGCCCAGCCTGGGCGACTTAAGGACTTAGCAAGTTCCCATCTCAAAATGTGGAAAACCTGGCAGTGTAGCTCAGAGTAAAGGCACTGCCAGGTCAAACCCCAATATGGGGAGGGAGAGGTAAAAAAAAAAATCAGAGGAAGAGATTACAAAGGTGCAAGATGTGTGGGGTAGTGAGGCAAAACCTCTGAAAACATCATCCTTTCAGAGAGTAGGGCCTCTGTAGGAGCTGAGGGGGAGAGCCACACATACTGGGGTGAGGGGCGCAGTAGGATTCCAGACAGGGCGGACAGCAAGGGGAAAACACTAGAGACCTCCCTGGGCCTTCGGACAGACAGCGAGGAGGCCGTCATGCCTGGGATGGGCTAAGCAACGGGGACTGTGGTAGAAATGAAGTGGGAGAGGCCAGATCCTGAGGGAGGAGCAGAGACACAGGCTGGTTCATTTGGACCCATCCAGTCCCGGAGCCCAGATGCAGACCCATGTCCCCTGGCTCCACATTCAAGGGCGGGTTCCTGTCACCATCATCCCACTTCCTGTGCCTCATGTCATTTTTGTGGTCCACAAGTCAAGTAATTCTAGCTGCATTTTGCAGTGCAGGAGGAGATAGACTAACAAGAGACCTTGACTGAAGTTATTACAGCTACTTACTGTTGAAGTAATCCTTGAATCTTTATCGATATTTCAAATTTCTACCCCAAAAACATTGATTTGTAGGATTATTTGGTTTTTTCTTTATTTATTTACCATGTTTCATTACAACTATGTTAATCTTCCTATCTGGAGATTTTTTCCCATTTCTTTTTTTTTTTTTTTTTTTTTTTTTTTTTTTTTTTTTTTTTTTTTTTGCGGCACCAGGGATTGAACTCACAACCTCGCGCCTGCCACGGCAGGCGCTTAAGGCACTGAGCCAAACTCCCAGCCCTGGTTTTTTGAGGCAGGGTTGCACTATGTAGCTCAGGCCAGCCTTGCGCTCGCGTTGTAGCCCAAGCCGGCCTCGAACTCACAACGCTCTGCCTACCTCAGCCTCCCAAGTGCTGGGATTAAAGGCGTGCGCCACCACACCCGGCCAATTTTTTCCCATTTCTAGTAGAAATTTGTCAGCAAGATAAAAAGCATTAGAAGGCATTTTGAAATTTTAAATTGGAATTTAAAACCTTTGAGGATCATCAAAATCCATGACCTAGAATACTTTGAAAATAGACCTTTGTTTTCCTGGACTTTTAATTTGCTTTTCTAAATGATCAGATATAAAGAGGCTTTTTAGTAGACCTTTTAAAATTAAATGTGTATCAAGGATTTCATCAATTAAATGTGACCTTTTAATTTTTTTTTTTTTTAAGATAATTCCATCAACAGGCAGCAAGTTGAAACGACCAACACCAACTTTCCATTCTAGCCGAACATCCCTTGCTGGTGATACCAGCAATAGTTCTTCCCCCGCCTCCACAGGTGCCAAAACTAACCGGGCAGGTGAGTCCCGTGAGGTCTGCCGTGGGGCGGGGGGCGAGGGCTGTGACAAGGGGGCAGCAGCCTGTGGGTCGCAACCTGCGGTGCTTCTCTTGTCAGTGCAGCCAGCTCGGCCCTTGCCCTCTGAGAGCAGGAGCCTCCGCACACAAAGCTAGGCCACCTGTCCTTGATCAGAAAGAGGAGAAGGACAGGAAGAAGGGCCAGGCCAGAGCTGGGCAGGGCAGGCAGTTTGCTAGAATTTATTACAAATAGTGATCATCTGAGAGCCAAGGCACAATTGCATCTGTTGAGCACCCAGTGTTCCTCTGGGGAACCTGAGGGTCCGCCCTCTCAGCTCTGTTTCCCCTCCTTCACCTCCATTCTCCATCTGCCAGCGTGTTCCTGCTCACCCACACACCCACTGGTGCTGGGGCGACTGCAGCCCCGCCTGACTCTGCTTTAGGGGCTTGGAACACGATGGTGCTGCTGACAGAGTGCGCTTTCCACTCTGAGGAAGCAAGCTTCTCAGGCAGACGCACAAGCCAGGAAAGGCTCAGTGACTGGAGGGCGGATGAGGAAACCAGAGTGCAGAAAAGCTGTGATTCGCCCAAGGCCACACAGCAAATCAGTATTAGGGTCAGCATCCTGAGCTCTAGTCACTTGTGCTGCCACCCATATCTTCTCTGTTATAATCTCTTATATCATCTGCTGCTCTCTTCTTGAATTTCAGACCCTAAAAAGTCAGCCAGTCGCCCTGGAAGCCGTGCTGGCAGTCGGGCCGGGAGTCGCGCCAGCAGCCGGCGAGGAAGTGACGCCTCTGACTTCGACCTTTTAGAGACACAGTCAGCCTGTTCAGACACTTCAGAAAGCAGCGCTGCAGGGGGCCAGAGCAGCTCCAGGAGAGGGCTAACCAAACCTTCCAAAATCCCAACCATGTCCAAGAAAACCACCACTGCCTCCCCCAGGACTCCGGGTCCCAAGCGATAACACTATCCAAGCCCCTACACCACTATCCACTTTGAATCCTGCTCCATACATTGGATGTATATTTATTCTGAATGGGAGAAGTTATATTGTTAAAAGTGTAAAAGAATAATTGTGTTATGAAGCTGCCTTATTTTTTTTTCTTTTTGTAAGTTACTATTTTCATGTGAATATTTATGTAGATAAAATTCACCTCCTGGTAACCCTGTGATGGATGGGGCCCAGAAATGAAATATTTGAAAAAAACAAATGAAAAGGTCAAGATACGGATATGTATTAAAAAAGCCTCTAAATAGGGTTTCTGTGGTGCAGGGTTGTACACCTGCTTTATCTTTTAGGATTATTCCTAAATGCATCTTTATAAACTTGACTTGCTGTCTCAGCAAGATAAATTATATTAAAAAAAATAAGAATCCTGCAGTGTTTAAGGAACTCTTTTTGTAAATCACAGACACCTCAATTAGCAAGAATGGAGGGGAGGGCGCTCATAACTGTGTTTCCATTGTTTTAATGTTGTGTGATTTTAGCCGAAGAGAGGGAGCCTCATGTAGGTAGCATTTACACGCAGTACAGCAAAGGAGTTCATTGCAATACTGACTTGGAACACTGACTCAGTGCTGGGTGTGTGACGGACACTTAGCTACTAGAATTCAGGGGTAAATGTAACTGTTCAGAAAATGTCAGAACATTGGGCTTTTAAACCAATTTGTAACTATCCAGCCTCACCACCAGTAGCTCCTATGCTCACCAGGCCCTTGGGGAGGGAGACTCTTTGGTGGCACTGTGGATCACAGATTTTATCAGCACTTTCTGCTATTTATTTAAATGGTCGATCAACTTCTCACAAACTGAGGAATGAATTCCACGAGCCTATTCTGAAAATATGGACCTAAGACAAATACTTGCTCATCCTTTAATGGAGCTCACCAGCACACTTGTTCACCAGTCCTGTTTGCTTCCGTCTTTTTTTGTGCGTAATAGTCAACTGACCAAGTGACCACGAAGGGGCTGTCTGGGGCTCCTGTTTTTTAGCTGCTGTTCCTCTTCAGCTCCGACCATGTTGCTGTGTGATTATCTCAATTGGTTTTAATTGAGGCAGAAACTGAAGCTCTACCAATGAACTGTTTAAAACAAGACACTTTTGTATTAAAATTGCTTGCAGTAACAAATATTTTGTAATTCCTGCTTTTCTTCTCAACTGTTAACCTTATATTTAAATGTCATTCAGGGTCTGACAGGGTTGGAGGTACTCAGACACCATTCAAATCAAGCTATCTTGGATAAATTATATCCTCATCGATTTTTTAAAAAATGTATACCTGTTTATTTCACAGGGCACTAGGATACTGTTAACACAGATCTGTAGGGTATCTGTTCTACTTACATATTAAACAAATACCAGCCTGTAAGATGTTTGTATGAGAAATCACAAAGTCCTGGCGTTTGAGAGGTTGGCACCAATGTTTCAGTATGCTGAAATTCGTTTAAATGATAGAATTTCAGGAGTGAAAAGTAAAGCTGGTCCTGTGGCCACACAAAAGGGTTGCTCTGCTGGCCACACAACAATGACACAGTCAAGAGGCAAGGCAGTGGCAGAGAAAGAACTTCATTACCGTGAGCAAGCTGGTCCGAAGGCGGCTGTTCGGGGCTTCATCCTGAAGAGACATCTTCCCCGGGGGCTGGTGGGCACAGTTTATTAGGAGAGGGGTGGTCCGGACCAGTGGGCTCCTGCTCATGGGTGGAGTTTGGTGGCCAAAGGATACATCTGATCTTAACCGCCTCGTCAGGCAACCCTTGTCCTCTGGTTATTCTTGTGGCTGGTTAGTTTGCTCACATGCAGTTCATGACAGGCCAGTGTGGGTGTCTGCCCCAGGGACATCATGTGGATCGCACGGAAACACACTTCCCCCTGATGATTGTAGAGGACATGCAAGTCACGTAGGTAGTGGGTGTAAGATGTGGTCTCGGCGCTCACCTTCAATCCAACCTAGCTGGAGAAATGGAAAGGTGACTTCCCCGGGATGGGAGTAAATGACAGGTGGCGGGTTCTTCTCATCCCAGAATGAAATACAAGGCAGAGAGTGGAGATGAGTAACCATAGAGTGAAAGCAGAAAGCTCATTTACTACAAAGTGAAAGCAAGCAGCTCCCTGGTAAGTGAATCCGGGAGGGGGCCTAACAAGGGTTGCCAAAGGGACTCTGCCTAGAGGTTTTTATACACAGAAATGACTACGGTTCAGCCAAGTTCAGATTAACCTATTGGGTGACAGGCAGGAAACTGATTTAGAAGTGAACCTCTAGGAACTCAATCTAGCAAACCTTTAGCGAGGGGTACAAATACCATGTTGCTGGACAAGAAAATCAATCTGCCGGGCATGGTGGCGCACGCCTTTAATCCCAGCACTCGGGAGGCTGAGGCAAGAGGATCATTGTGACTTTGAGACCAGCCTGGGCTACAAAGCGAGTTCAAGGCTCGCCTGAACTGCATAGTAAGACCCTGTCTCAAAAAATAGGGCCGGGGATTTAGCTCAGTGGTGTAAGCACCTGCCTGGCAGGCATGAGGTTGTGAGTTCAATCCCTGGTACCAAAAAAAAAAAAAAAAATCAATCTATGAGCCTTGTGTTTGTGGTGCTTCCAGTGTCCTGGCCATCATCCTTCACTGCATCTTCCTGACTCCCTCTTTGGGCTCCCAGGACTTTGCCAGAACACTTCTCACGCTCATCCCCGCTTGGGCTAGGATCCCCGTGGGAAATCTCCCCCTCCCCCAGGGCCTGCTCATCCTCAGCATTTTCTTGTACATACTGTGTTTTACTAAAACTGATCAGATTACTGTTGAGAGCCTCTTAGGAAAATTTTCACCCAAACCTTAGAGTATGGGACCTGAGCCCCACCACGCCAGCGCAGAGGGCTCTCCCCAGTCTCCTTACCTCCCTGCTGTTGTCTCCCTATTCACATCTGGCGCTTCCTCTTTTAGCCCTTACTTGGCTTTATAGTGTGTAAGCCAACCAAATATTAACTAGTTTTAGTAGGGAATAGGCTAGAGAATGTGGCAAGAGGACCACAAATGCAGGCCATCTATATTCTTTATCATCAAGCCATGCTTTTTGAGGCAGGATCTCACTGTAGTTCAGGCCAGCCAAGGTCCTCTTGCCTCAGCCTCCTGTGTGCTGGGATTCCATGCATGTGCCAACATGCTGGGCTACAGGTCATATTTCTTTTTTTTCTTTTTTTTTTTTTTTTTTTGTACCGGGGATCAAACTCACAACCTTGCACTTACCAGGCAAGTGCTTGAGCCACTGAGCTAAATCCCTAGCACCCAGATCATAGTTCTGTTTTTTTTGTTTTTTGTTTTTTTGCGGCACCGGGGATTGAACTCACAACCTCGCGCCTGCCTGACAGACGTGTAAGCCACTGAGCCAAACTCCCGGCCCTGGGGTTTTGAGGCAAGGTCGCACTGTGTAGCTGAGGCCAGCCTTGTGCTCGCATTGTAGCCCAAGCCGGCCTTGAACTCACAATGCTCCTCCTACCTCAGCCTCCCGAGTGCTGTGATTAAAGGCCACCACGCCCGGCTAGATCATAGTTCTTAAAATACCAAAATTGGACAAAATATTAGTGAATGTCTTGTCAAAACTTAGGTCACATGCTCAAGTTAAAGGGAGCCTGAAGGGTTTCAGAGGAAGCACTTACACCCTTCCCTGTGGAATGGGGTAACTTCAAGCTGGGAGAATGTAGTGTTTTCACCTGAATGGCTTCCACCTCTAGGCCTCCTGGGAGAAGCATGCCGAGGCCAGCTTGACCTCCATCTTTCCAGAGCAGTTTTTTTTTTTTTCTTTACGGAGGAATTCAGGCTTCCTCTGAATCTTCCTGGCGAAGCTCAGCTGGTGGTAGCACCCACAGAAAGTGTACTTCCACTCAACAAGCTGCTCTGTGTAAGACTGTGTAGGAAACATACCCTTCAAACAGGTTAAAATATACTTCTGAGAAACAATGACAATGTCAGTGTCCGCTGGTACCTTAATGATGCGATGACAATAGCTGATGTTCACGGAGGGCTTGCTATAGGCCAGTGACTGCGCGAAGCTTACATTCTCCTTTAACACCCGCCCCAGCCCTGTGATTTCCAGTCTTTTATGGATGAGGAACAGCTTGAAGCAGACGAACTTGCCAACGTCACAGAGTCGCCAGGTGGCAGGGGAAAGCCCTCGTTTTGACACCACTTTCTCTAAGAAACCCCATCTCAATTCTCTCCCAGTCTCGGCTTCCACTCACACTGTCCTCCCCCACTTCGCCGGTCCTGGTCTGTCCTTCCAGACACTTTGTCGCTGCCCTGGGAACACAGCTTTCATTCTGCCGTCGGAAGGGACCAAGTTCACGATGATCACCGCCCTTACAGTGAGGACAGCTCAGGGCTCAGGCCTTGTCTGCCTCCAGTCGGCTGAGAGCCCGGCACAGAGCAGCGCACCCTGGTGGTTCTTCAGCTGAATTGCGCGCCGGGCTACCACTTAAGAGTCACAGGAACTTGCTGCCCCCAGGAGAGCGCACAGCCACATACACACACCCTAAGTGGAGACCTGATTTCTGTCTTTACCCCAACACAGGGCTGCTTGCAGTCTAGTTGGGAGCCCGGCACTACACAAAACGCAGACTGAGAACTACAGCCCTCGACTCTGTTCCTTACCCCACTCACGGCGCCCTGTGGATTCAGCCTCGGAAACAGCTTTCTCCTCCGCCCTCCACCCCTCTGCAACCAGAAGCGACTGTCACCCTCCCGCCCCCTACATTCCTGCACCCGCTGCCAAGTCCAGACCCAGTCTGCAGGCTCCGACCCGCCCTCTGCATCCTGGCTCCCTGCTTGCCTGGGTCACTTTCCTTGGCTGATCCGCGTTATCCTTATAGGTTAAAACCCGTGTCTTTGTGGGGCTTGCAAACCACGTGGAAATTTACCTGTCGGGTAAAAGACAAACCAGGCATGTGTTGAAAGCACCAGCAGACGATTATATGAAGAATTTAGTTGATATTTAAAACTTTGAAGTGATTCCTACATTAAAATGTGATTTGGGGATGGGCAACATGCCCTAATGTGTAGCGGTTTAATCTCGAAGCCACATGGGAGACGCCGCAACTGCCCAGGGGTCTCGTGTGGCCGCCCGCAAGGCCCCTCTTGGGCGGCCCTTCCAGCTGAACACCGAACCTGCAGGTGCCGCCTGCCCCATCCAAGCTCCGCTGACGCGTGACCTGGGAGAAGCCCCTGAATCTCCGCGTGCCTCCTTTCGTCTGTTTAAAAGAGGGGGTTCCAGTGGTGTGCGCCCCATAACGACGCGTGAGCATTACGGAGCAGACCGGACTCAGAACCTGCCCGCAAGTGCCACTGCGAAGCTCCCCGGAGTCTCAGAGCCTGGACACAGCGCTTCCCTCTGCTGGAGGACTTTGCTCCCACTGACGCCTACGCCTGCTGACCCAGGACAATTCCACGGGGCCTCGGAGCTCAGGCCAGGTGCGGCTTCCTCCCGCGCAGGGCTGTAACCATCCACGCATCGGTGCAGGAGACACCCACTGGGGGTGGGGGCGGGGTGCCGGTGCGCAAAAAGGGCCCTGTCCAGGCTTTCTCGGGAGGCCCCTTCTCTTACAAATCTCCGACAACAGAGGTCGAACAAAGTGGCTCCTGGGTGCTCCGGGAGGGCCCCGGGGATGCGGGCTGGCGGCGCTGGAGGCGGAGGCGGAGGTGGGTGGATCAGTAGCGGGATGCACAGCGGGGACCAGCGGGGCGGCATCCCGAGCACGCGGGATCAGGTGGGAACCCCGGGAGAAACGATGGAGCTCAGACCAGATCAGGAGCCATCGCAGCGGCGCCCAGGGACGGCCGGGAAGTAGCCCAGCGAAGGCGGGGAGCTGCGGTGGCCCGGACCCCAGGACCCTCAGTTTCGGGCCGAGGAATGCGTCCCAGCTTCGGGCCAGAGCTGGCACCTGCGCGCGCCTCCCGAGGGACTGGGGGTGCGTGTCGACCCGGGTGGCGACTCCCCGCTGGCAGGACCAGCTGGGCGACGAAGGCCACGCCCCGCGGAAGCGCAGGTTCCTGCTTTGCCAGGACCGCGCGGGGACTCGGCCTCCGAGGCCAGGCCACAGCTGCGCTCGACGGCGCGGCCAGCGGTTGGGTGGACGCCCAGGAGAGCCTGGACTGGCGCGTGGGCTGCGGACCCCTGCGCGGCGCGCCCACCCCCACCCGGGGCAGCACCTCCGGGCTCTCACCTTTGGGGGGCGTCGCTTGGTCCTGACCACGCCCCCGCGCCCCCATTGGTCCGGCCGGGAGGGCGGGGTCGAGGGCAGCGGAGCCAAGCCGAGGCTCCTAGCTGCTCAGCCCCACTGACACCCCGAGCTCGCTGGCCGCCTCTGCGGCTGTCGGGACCTCGGCCTCAGCGGGACTGGCTGTCCGGCAGGGACAGGCGGAGCAGCCGGTCGCCCGCAGGCCCCGCCGTGGACTCTGTCCCGGAGCCCCGACAGGAGCCGCGCGGGGGCGCCGTGGGTATCGTGCCGCGGCCGCAGGCGACGCCCGCCAAGTCCCGCAGGCCGCTGAGCCCAGCTCGCACCCGCCGTCGGGGCGGCCCCGCCCGGGCCCAGGCCGGCCCCGCAGCACGTGCGCCCCCGCCGAGCGTGCGCCGCCCGCCATGGCCGCGCGCCCCGGGCCGTTGTGGCTCCTGGGCCTGGCGCTGTGCGCGCTGGGCAGCAGCCCCGGCCCTCGCCCCCCGCACGGTTGTCCCCAGCGTGGCCTGGGCGCGCGCGAGCGCCGCGACATGCAGCGCGAGATCCTGGCGGTGCTCGGGCTTCCCGGGCGACCCAGGCTCTGTATGTCGCCTGCCGCCGCCAGGCTGCCCGCGTCCGCGCCGCTCTTCATGCTGGACCTCTACCATGCCATGGCCGGCGACGACGACGAGGATGCTGGGCCCCCAGGGCGGCGTCTGGGCCGTGCTGACCTGGTCATGAGCTTCGTCAACGTGGGTGAGTACGGCCGCGGTGACGCTGTCAGGGACGCGGCGTGACGGGGCACCCCCCCCCCAGCCGAGAGCTGCTGCGGGCTGTCTGGTAGGTGTCCGCGCCCTCCAGCCGGTCCCTCAGGAGTGAACGAGTGTGCAGTGAACAGGGCGTGTGGGGTCCCGGGGCAGTGCCAGCCCCCTGGCCAGGATGAGCAGTCAGGGTGCGGTGGCCACGACCTGCCACATGGTGGGGACTGCAGTGGTCAGGACATGGAAGGTCTGAGGGATGACCGGGGCCCCTGGGCAATGAGAGGGCACAGGAGCAGCGCGGGTGTGGTCTACCAGATGGCCGCTTTCCTGTGCCTGCAGCACACCTGGGAGTGTAATCTGGTGGTGTTGGGCCCACCTGGGTGGCACCAGAAAGACAGTCGGGATGGTCCTGGGGGACAGATGAGTAAACAGAGGCTGTGGTGCTGGCACTGTGATAAGGGCAGTGCTGAGAAGAGGGACAAAGTTCAGCAGGAAACCCATGGTCACATCATCAGAGTGACCAGAGCTGACCCGCGTGTCCTGAGTCCACAGCAGCGCTTCCCTGTGCAGCGGGAAGCCTGTGGGAAGGGTGCACTGTCCGGAGGCGGCCAGGTAGGGAGTGGACACCCTCAGCTCAGTGGCCTGGGGATTGTGGTCTGGTCGACCTCAGCGCCTTGGACCCTCCTCTTTCTCCAGGGCAAAGCCTGGCTCCTCCTCTCTACACAACTCCTTTCAAATCATGGAGCCAGTTGGTCCTAAGGTCCTAAGATATTTTCCCACTGCTCCTTAATCTACAGGCATTGGTGCTTAAGCTAGCTCAGGTCCTCACCCACTTTCTCTCCATCTGCGGCTGGTGACAGGCAGGGGTCTGAGAGCATGGAGGGGACCCTTGCCCAGGCCACCACCCCCCTCCACCCCCAGTGTGGCTTGTAATCCTCCCAGCACCGTGCCAGTAGCCATGATCTCCATCTCCATCTTCTAGGGGAGACACAGCCAGGCCAGGACAGACCCAGGGTGTCTGGACCTGCAACACCATGACATTTCTGTCCTGTCAGCCTTTCAGGGTGGAGAGAGCTTTCTGAGGATTTTGGGCAGAGGAACATGAGGGACCAACAGCAGCAGGTTTTGGGGGTCCTCAGCCATGTTTTCTACACTAGGGCCGGAAGGGGGGACAGACATACCTCTGTGTCACCAACCCAGAGCTGGTGGCGGCCTGAGGTGGGGGAGCGAGCAGCAGCCCCTCGCCAGTGTTGAGAGCCAGGCCTGGCACAGGGCTCCGCCCAGTGGGACCTGTGTGCTGCCTTCCTGCTGAGAGGGCAGGGTGGGGCCTTGGACAGAGGAGACCATGTGTGGCTGTGACCAGAACTCTGTCCTCAGGACAGGCTGACCCAGGGCTCAGGAGCAAGAACAGGGTGAGTGGACTTTCCCAAGAATGTCCCCAAGGGAGCCACCCATCAGAATGAGTCACTGCCCAGCCCATGGCCACTTCCCCCAGCATCCCCTGGGTCAAGGCATACACAGCCCTGGTGGGAGCTGTTGCTGGGATGGGGCAGGGCCCAGCCCTGCTGTGTGACCATAGGGAAGTTCCTAGTCCTCTCTGAGCCTCAGGCCCATCCTTGTGAATGGGGGCTCCTAGACAGCCGGCCTTGGGGTGGGAAGTTACCTGACTGCTTGTCCGACCAGCAGGATCTGCTCCTTTCTCTTTGGAGAGCCAGCCTCGACCTGGCCATTTCGGACTCCTGTCCCTCCCAGCTGCACCCCGGCCTTGGTGTAGACAGGAAATCCCATGTCTTGTAGACACTGAAACCCAGAAACAGATTCTCAAAGCTGACCAAGGGGTGTTTGCACCTGTGTTTAGGAGAAGAACAACCACATGAACTCTCCCAGCCTCTGATCCTCATCCCGTCCAGACTATGACACGTGAAACTTTTGTCAGCTGTATACCATGGGCTCAGAGAGGTCCAAAGGCCACCCAGAGCCACACAGCACACCCAGGGCACATCCACAGCTGTTGGTTCCAGATCCCAGCTTCTCACGCTGTCTCTGCATGCTCCTCTAGGACCTGCGCCTTGGATGCCGCCGAAGATGAACAAGCAGGTCTTTGTTCAGTGGCGGCCCTGGCCGTGGGTGGCGCCTGCGGAAGGCCGTCTGTGTTCTGCCTTCTCGCTGCACCACAACTCTCTTGGCCTAAGTCGTCTGACTGGTAGTCACCCAGCCCAGCTGCGAAGGTCAGGGCCCAGAACCACTGTGCAGTACGCACCCATGCCTAACTCTCACACCTGCTGCCTCTGGCCCTGCCTCTCCTGTCAGCCCCATCTGGCTCCTGAGTGGCTGGGGCTGCGGAACCTGGGGTTCTCCAGGCCTCCTGCCTGGACTCAGGTCCGTGAGGAGCAGGCACCTTAGGGAGCCAGCACGGTTTGCAGGGCTCGAGATGGGAGCTGTGGCTGTGGTCAGAGCTGGCCGCCCTGCCCACCTGCCTGTCCATCTCAGCCCCTCCATGCAGGACACAGTCATGGGGGCCGTAACAGTGAGGAGCAGATGAACTGGAGCCTGGTCTTCCTGTGCGCAGCACAGGACGCGGTCTCCTGTCCTCACTGCCTGGGCCTGTCATTCTCTCTGCATGTCTTGGGCCTCCCCTCCCCTCCTTGGGCCTCTGCTTTCCGCCCCGGGTGCAGTGATGGCGTTAGCAAAACGAGCTGCCTCCCAGCCTGGTCCCGTGGCTCTGTCAGAGGTACCTGCTCACCGCACAGGCGGTCCCCTGGGTGCGACTATCTCAGACCTGTCCAGACCCAGCTGGGGGAAGGAGGTAAGGGGACTTACTCCCTACGGGTCCCTGAATCCTCCCACCATGGGGCAGTGCAGAGAGGGCCGCTCCAGACCGAGCGCACAGGCGCAGGGAGGCTGAGCAGGCTGAACTCTAGGCCGGATCACAGGGGCGCCAGCTTCACTCTCCCTGAACCAGACTAAATATTCCTGTGGCAAGCCGGGCATGGTGGTGCACGCCTTTAATCCCAGCACTCGGGAGGCTGAGGTAGGCAGAGCGTTGTGAGTTTGAGTCCGGCTTGGGCTACAACTCGAGTGCAAGGCTGGCCTGAGCTACATAGTGCAACCCTGCCTCAAAAAACTAGGGCCAGGAATTTGGCTCAGTGGCTTACACGCCTGTCTGTCAGGTGCGAGGTTGTGAGTTTGATCCTCAGTGCCGCAAAATAAATAAATAAATAAATAAATAAATAAATAAATAAATAAAAAAAATATTCCTGTGGCTCAGGAGATGAAGGACAGGATGGTGATGAGCTGAGCTTGCTGGATTTGGAGGAGTCGGGGCTGCGTGAAAACTTAGGACTTGACCCAGACCCTGATCTGCTCTTGCCAGCCCTGTGACTTGGAAGGGTGATGCTTTCTCTCCTTGGTTTCAGGGTTACTTTTCTTAGTTCTTTAGTGGGAAATTCTGTCATTTCACACTTATTCAATTAACAAACAATTATCAGAACCTACAGCACAGTTCTAGTTGCTGGGGATGGAACCGAGAACAGTATCTGTGTCCTTAGACATGAGCCATAAAGCCCACTGTCAGGTGAGCTGGGCTGACCTTCCCGCCTCCATCCGGGATGACAGGACTGGGTTGCCGGATTCTGACCGGGGTGTCACACAGACTATGCATCCTGACTCCAGCATCTACTCTCAGCATAATCTGGACTTTCTTGTCCATCTCTGTGAGCCTCAGTTTACTCCTCTGTAAAATGGAGTCACTCATTTTTGAGACTGGAGGACTGGTGTGAAGTGCTGCCCAGTGATGAGCACAAGTCCAGAACCTGACGTCTGTTCCTTCATGTGCGTCTCAGTTACTGTCATGCCTTTGCTTTCAAAAGCAGAGAGTGAGCCACAAAGAAGGTGCACAATTTCCCAAGGCCACACAGCAGGTTGTCTCCCTGCCTCCACATCCTGAGTTTGGTCCCCACAGAGCAGCTGCTTCTCCAAGCAGGACTGGCCCAGTGTTAAATGCAGTAAATGCTGCTGAAATCCACTGTATTGAAAGTTGTCTTCATTACTTTTGTCATCGATGAGACAAAATACCTGACCCCACAAGTTGTAGGATGAAAGTTCTGCTTAGCTCAGAGTTTGTAGAGGGCTCAGTCCATAGTCAGCTCGTTCTCAGGTGGGGTGGCATCAGAAGCAGCAACAGAAAGTGACAGCAGCGTCCTCTTTCTGTCCCTCATATTCTACCCAGGTAGCCAGCCCTGAGGGCAGGTGCACTCACACCCAGGGTGGGCCTCCCTGCATCCCAGCGTGGAACCACTAATCCCAGGATCACATCCTTAATGGCAGCATTACACACCCTAGGTCCAGCCACTTCTGAAAACCCCACATATGACCGCATGAGTCTTTGGGGGGATATTGAGATACAATGCATAATATTCCACCCCTCATCCCCAAAAGAGTCACTTGCATCCCTTCATGCAAAATGCATATAGTCCATCTCTGAGAGTTACCAAAGTCCTAACAGCACTGAAAGGTCCAAGTCCCAAATCTTCCCTGAGATTTAAGGCAAACTCTTAGCTGTGAGCCCCTAACAAATGAAAAGAAAGTTAAACACTTCCAACCTATAATGGCACAAGATAGACATTACTATTCCAAAAGGTACAAATAAGGGGATATAAAGGAACAGGACCAAAGCAAATTCCAAATCCAGTAGGACAAACATTAAATCTCATGTCCAGCATCTGGTGCCACCTGTGGCAAGATGTGAACTCCAAAATGTTTGGGTGACTCTGCCCCTTATAGCACTAATGATGGCTGTAGCTCCTATGGCTTCTCTCTTGAGCTGGCTCTGGCCACACCTTGCAGCTTTCCTCAGATCATCTATGTTCCTAGGTTCTCCAAACTTCTGGAGACTCCACTGCATCTTTGGCTTCACACAGCTTCACAAAATGCCCTCAGGGGCACATTGTCTGGCCTCCCAGACCTTATGAAAATGGTGAAAACCTTCCTGACCCACAACTCTTTTTTTTTTTTTTTTTGTACCAATGATCGAACTCACAACTTCACTCCTGCCAGATAGGAGCTTACACCACTGAACTAAATCCCCGGCCCTATTTTTTGAGACAGGGTCTCATTATGCAGTTCAGGCTGGCCTTGAACTCACTTTGTAGCCCAGGTTGATCTTGAACTCACAAGGATCCTCCTGCCTCAGCCTCCCGAGTGCTGGGATTAAAGGTATGCACCACCACACCCAGCTCCTGACCCACAACTCTTGCATTCTGTATTCCCCTAAAACCAGCACAATGTGGATGATGCCAAGGTCTGCCACCAGCTGGAGCAGCAATCAGGTTTCCTTCTCTTGTGGCCATAGGGCTTGAGTATGTGGCTTGCTGAGCACTAAGAACCAACTCCTGAAGAAAAACTTCCGTAAGCCCCCCACCATTCTAGAACATGGTGCTCTGGGGCTTTCTTCTCAAAGTACAATCTTTTACCTTTGCAATTTTGAGGCTACAAAGGCTGGAGTTCTGCTGGTTCTTGTGATGTCCTCAGGTCATCTTTTCTATTGTCCTGTTCCTTATCAGCAGCCAAGTTCTCTTTTCCATCTTCACAGTCCTCAGCTGTATCAGAACTTCCTTTTGGCCCAACTCAAAACATTTTAAGTCATTCTGCTGTGCTCTTTGCTCTTGATCTCAACATAGATCTGGCTAGATTCTCAGAACAGAGGCCATGCCCCTGCCTAGACATTAGACTGCCTTGAAGTTTCTTCCACAGGATTATTCAGCCGCCTTTAGTCTCAGCCTCAGGCAAAGTCTCTGGACATGAGCAAAATATGGACGAATTTTCTGACAAAGCATAACATGATTTGGAGTCCAAACAGCCAGTGAGGTCCTTCTTCCCAACAGAAACCTCCCAAGCCAACCAGCAGCAGAAGCCCAAACA